>BMAC01000016.1:1580275-1603305 GCA_014905375.1 Phtheirospermum japonicum | reverse complement strand
TGAGAGACACTGATGAGGTTTTTAGTAATGTGCGGTACATGAAGAAGTTTTTTGAGTAAAAAGGATTTGTTGCTGGAATGGAACTGTGAATTACCAATATGAGAAATACACAAACCTGATCCATTTCCTACTTGAACCTTGTTATTTCCTTGAAATTCTGAGGCCATGTTGAGATTAGAAAGATCATTTGTGACATGATTAAAGGCTCCAGAGTCAGCATACCAGCTCGCATCGCTGCATGAATCTGACAGCGATAAGGCAGATGGATCAATGGATTGAGTCACAGGATAGGCATAGTAGGAGCTCGCTGAAGTGTTGAGGCTGTTCTGTGCATTGGACTGGGCAGTGTAGGCAGTATCAAAACGATAATAGCATTTGTCAGCAGAGTGGTTAGAGTAACCACATATTTGACAAGGCGACCTGTTTCCTGGTCTGAAACCTCTTCCACCTCGTCCTCTGTAGCTGTTGGTCCTCCCTCGACCACCTCTTCCAGGGTGGCGACCTCTTCCTCTGTTCGCTCCTGCACCAGTCCAGGTGTCCTTCTTCTGGCCAGAGTACTGATTGGCAAAGTTGATAGTAGGGCTTGATCCTTCGGTATTGATGAAGTTGGATGGATTTCCAACTTCCAGTCTGTTCTCAAAGCTTAATAATAGAGGAATAATGTTCCTGAGGGTGAGTGAGTCACTCCGAGCTGTAGCTGCAACTACTACTGGGTCAAAATCCCCTCCAAGCCCGGTGAGAACATGCATTGCTTGATCTTCTTCTGAAACGGGTTGACCAGCTGAAGCGAGCATGTCACAACAACTCTTGACTTTTTTAACATATTCTCTGATGCTCATTGTTCCTTTCTTGATAGAGGAGAGCTGCATCTTGTACTGCATCTTCCGAGCTGCAGTTTGACTGGAAAAGTTGGCATCCAAAGCTTGCCAGATTTCTCTCGAGGATTCAAGACCAACCATCATGGTAAGCAGACTTTCAGAAAGAGAGGAGAGAAGCCAAGATGCTAACAATTGATCTTGACGGACCCAGAGCAGAAATTCTGGATTAACTGATCCTTCGGTGAACTGCGGTGGAGGTCTGATTTCTCCAGTAAGATAGCCTTCAAGCCCGTACCCTCTGACGGCTGTGTAAACTTGCATTTTCCAAAGTAGATGATTTGAGTCATTTAGTTTGATAGAGATGAGCTGATTTTGCAGCTGGACAGTTGAGTTTGAGCTTTGAGAAGAAAGAGAAGTGTTTTGAAATACTGCGTGAGAGCTCTCTTGAGCCTCATGATGTGGAGGTGTGATACCCTCCATCAGATATAAGGGCAGGGAAGAGGTAGACGAGAAAAGAGGGAAAAGAGGTGTTCAGAGCCAGGTAAAAACCTGCTCTGATACCATGAAAGAAAGTGAAGAACACATATTTGAGATATTTTGTATTTTAACTTTTGCCCAGATTTCATTCATTCATTTCTACATAATTACATCAGGGAATGTGCCACTATTTATAGTAAAGGTAACCCTAAAATATGTGACTAGAACTGCTACAGTACATTAATTCAAATCCTGTGGTTACTATTGCTACAGTWCATCCTAACAGCTAGATGTACTGAATTGGGGCTGACACCATCAGCTGACGTCGGGTAGGTTGTCCTCATCTGCGACTCATTGTTGGTAGTACGCTCGACCTTTGAACGACCGAACGTGCGACCTGGCACTGCACTCTTCTTGAGGTCGCTAAGCAGTTTATGACAAGGCGACCTGGGTTTATCAGGTCGCTCTCTATTATTAAACACCCAAAAATTCCAATTGATGGTTCTAAATTATTCTAAACTCTAGACTTGTGAATTTTAACCAATAAGCATCAAGCAATCCAACAATACAATTTCAAAGTAAGCATGGGCACGATTAACCATGAAAAGCTTGAAGAGAGCATCAATGGAGTTTTTAATAACAATAATTATTATCATCTAAATATCGAAGAATCAAACCATTAGAGATCGCGAGAAACACAACTACGTATCAAGAACATCACCAAAGCAATAAAAGTTCATAATCTAAGCAATCTAAAATTAAACTAGTAAAGCAAAGGGAATAGAAATCTTACTAATTAACGGAGAAGAGTAACATCGTTCCAACGAGATGTTAAACTATGATCCACTAATTAATTAATCTAAGATCTACTAAACTAAGAAATTATCTAAGATCTACTTAAACTAAGAAACTAGAGTTTGAAACGGAAAGGTAGAAGAAAGAAAACAAAGAACACTATTAGTATAGACTATCATTAATTAGATGATACAAAAACTAATTTTAAAACCTAATAATCGGATATATAGTAATATCAAAATTGGAATTTTGGGAAGTTAAAAATTAAAATTATGTGCCTCAAAAACTTGAAATTGTGATATTTCAAAATTCAAAATTAACTTTTCAAAAATGTGAATTCAAATCTTTAAAAAATTCAAAAAATCTAGGGTCACAAATCGAAAATCTAAGCCATCATATCCGGGTTTTTAATCATCATATATGAATTTCAGTCATCATATCGATAATTCAAAAAGTTTTGAAAAACACATGACTGGAATTTCGAAACCTAAGCTGAAAAGTCAACAATTGTGTGTTATTAGATTTAAATTAAAGTAAAAATAGTTGAAAAGTCAACAATTGTAGGCTTTGCGCCAATTTTTTTTTCAAGAAAGAAAATAATTTTAGAGGGAAGCAAAATAATTACTTCATTTAACCAATACTGTTTATATATATTTGTCTCAAATGATGATATGATGATTATGATTTTTTTTTTCTTATATTTTTCTTTAATTCTAAAACATTAAATGTCTAATAATAATAGAGTGACTTACCTATTTTGCCCCTTTTCCTTTTTTTATTATTATTTTCTTTTCCCCCTCCTCCTCAAATGTCAATGTCATCATCTTGATTTTATGTTCTTTCCGAATTTAGTTTTGAGAAAATAAAAAAACATACTATTTTTTATAAAGAAATTCTTAATTTACCTTTAGTAATTTTTTTTTCCATTAATACAATCTTTATTTACTTTTTTTACGTTTTGAGTTAAATTTTATCTCAATAATACAAGACTCTATTTAACACTTATTTTTGAGATATATAAATAATTTTAAGGTAATTCAATTATTTTATATTATATCATATAATTAAAATCCCTTGAATTAGGCATTCTTTTATTTTCACTGTGAACATTTTTTTTTCGAGCCGAAAAAAAACCAAGAAAGAAAAAAAAAAGATATTGTTATAGTGAGATCTAGCCATTATAACTCCTTGGCGATTCGATGAGACAAAACCCTGCTCACCCACCGCCTCTTCTCCGATGGCTATGGTTTAGCATCGCCACTTGTCCTCCCTGGTCCTTCACGAACGCCAACTGCCTCACAGTCGATGTATCGATGTGCAGCATTAGGTAGATCTTCAATTTTTGGAATGAATTTTTAGCAACAAAAATCCGCTCCTCGCCCCATTTCTTTCCCATCTTCTCAAACCGAAGGCGAAAATCGCCCTGTCATTGACTGAATAGCGATGTTCACAACCACGTGTATCCTCAATTAAATTCGATTTAGGAACTAGTAGTTTTGTATACAGATTTGGATTTTGGATTTTAGATTATCTTTATACAATTGAGTTTCATGTAGGTTTTTATAATTTGACTTTTTTTTTTGTATAGTTTAAATGTTTGGTTGACTTTCAGATATGTTATTATTCGATTTATTTACGTTTATCTAATGTATATGGGTTGTGCATCTTATGAGTACTGGTTGTACATCTTCTGTCTACTATCTGTTAATTTTTTTGTTGATAGCTACTTATCTTTTGTTAACTGTTTGTTTATATTCGATTTACCATTTTAACTGATGTTAGTTTTATAAATCACCACATAACAGTCTTGTAGCTTCTTTAGTCCAATGATTTGGTATCTTCGAATCATGTTGTGATCTTAATAATTTAGTTATATGTCTTATCTAAATTATTTATGTTGATATTTGGTTTATGTATTTTTGACTTGTAAGAATAGTTTTGTTGATATTTGGTCTATATACAATTGACTTGTAATTTAGTTATAAGTTTTATTTATACGATTTATGTTGATATTGAATTTATAAGCCTCTCGGGTAGTCAAATTTGATTTGGTTGATCTGTAGTTAATTTTCTATTTATAAGCCTTTCACGTCCTCAAATTTGTTTCTTCACCTTTTGTCTATTGAGGCGATGTATTTTGTTTGGCAAATACTTGTGTTAGGCCAGATTAACGGGTCATGACCCGTTAGGCCATCTGACCCGTTACTATAATGTATTAGTTTTCGTACTGTGATGTATTGGTTTTTGTACTGTAAATTATTAGTTTTTCATAAATCATTGATCCGTGTTAAAATGTATAGGTTTTTGTACTGTAATGTTTTTGTACTATGATGTATTTGTTTGTTATTATAATGTATTGGTTTTGCACTATAAAGTATTGATATGAAATTTTAGCCTAACGGATGATCCGTTAATCCGGCCTAACAAAAGTGTTGCACATTTTATTTTTTAAAATTTTACACCTATTTTGTTACCATCAATAATTACACTTACATGATTATTAGAATTGATTGATATGTGAAGAGTTTTTTAAGTTTATTTTGTAAAAAAAAAATATATCTTCCACTGTATTTTGGTTAGTGTCTAATAATTAAAGATAATTTTGTTATTTAAATTGAAAAACGATTTAATGAGAGTATTATGGGAAAAAATATTTAAATTGGTAAGACTTTTTTTATTATGGTAAGAAGAATTTTAGGAAATTATGTATTTGTTTTTTATTTATGGAAAATATATTGTAAAAAAAGAATATCAAACTAAAATAAAAATCATAAAATTGGGATAACTTTGTGTGGTAAAAAAATGAAATACGACTCAAATCATGTATTCATGTCATTTTTACTTTAGTTTTTAACCCATGGCCCACATAGATTCCTACCCTAGGAAACAAGAGTAAATTACGATATCTTCTCATAACCCCTTAGAAAAGGGTTTGTACAGGGTTTATGTAATTTACTCTGCCAGAGCGGTTTAGGGTTTTCATATCAAGAATTCAGAAAAGTACGTAGCTGATCAACCATGAAAAAACAATCGGTAAAAAGAAGAAGAGGAGACGGTGGTTCAGCTATAACCATGGACAGATTATCCCAATTGCCGCAACCCATCTTGCACCACATACTCTCTCTCCTCTCCCAAAAAGACGCGGTTCGAACTTGCGTATTATCCAAGCCATGGCGTTATCTTTGGCACGGCCGCCTCAATGTTGAGGTTAGTGAGCAATGCTTTGCTAGAAATACAGAATTTTTGTCCTTTCTAGACGAGACTTTACAAAGGTACCATGATCAAAACCTTTCTCTTCAACAAGTCCTTGTGGATATGCACTCGGAGGTTGATTCCAAATCAACTGCACTCCTTCAAAAATGGATCCCTATGGTCACAAGGAATACGAGTGTAAGGTCGTTGAGTCTCATTTTTTCTGGGCATAACATCTATAACATCTTTGCCATGCCCTTGGTCATCTTTCAAGCTGAGTTCCTTGTTGAATTACATCTACAAAGATGCAATTTGAACCCATTTAAATCTACTGACAATGTAATGTCAAAAAATCTGCAAACACTTCGCCTCCATAATGTCCACATTACGGATGAGAGTCTTGAGAAGATAATGTCGAGCTGCCCTTTGATTGAGAATGTGGACCTGGTATGGTGCAGGGGTTTGAAATCCATCAAGCTGCATAAACATCATAAAATTAAGGACTTTTGTTCGGCTTCTTGTGGTGGTTTGAATGACCAAAGCATTGAAATCGAGGACGCACATACTCTTGAAAGTATCCGTATCAAAAACTATCGGAATTGGTTTCTCCACCATAATAGTATGTGCTTTCCGCAGCTTAAGTCTTTAAACCTATACAAGGTACAATTGACTGCAGAGACATTCGACAACTTCTCGTCTAACTTCCCCTGTCTCAATGAATTGATGCTTGACTCATGCTATGGATTCAAAGAGTTCTTTCTGTCGAGTTGTTCGATTAGGCGCCTGACTATTAAAATGGATACGAGAAATAGGATCAAGGCTCTTATTAATACCCCGAACATACTTTATTTTGAATACCCAAGCTATGGTTTTCTGACATCAATCAAATTTGCGACAACTTTCAATGAGTGGAAATCACATATATCCGTGTGGTATAAGATGAGGCCTTCAGATACTGATGCTACGTCGTGGTTCCTTAAGCTAAATAAACTACTTAATTCATTAAGTCAATCTCATATTTCTTTGAATCTCATTCGTAAACAGTTCAAGAATCTCTACATTAATGACTCTTATGTCGGTTTCTTCAAACCTGTTGTAGTGGAGAAGTTAAGATTATGGGGATATTTTTCATCTTCTTCCGTTCCAGCTATATTAAATTGTTTCTTTCGGGTTTGTCGTCCAAGGTACATACACATGGACCAGTACGCCAATGGACAATCTAAATGGACAAAAGAAAACAATCGACTCGCTGAATTGATATGCAAGCTCAACCCAAAGGAGACAGGGGAAACGAGGCAGTGCTACTTTTGGCTACAAGATTTGGAAGAAGTGAGCATTGAGGTTTGGGACATGAAGGCGGAAAAGTGGAATTGTGTCCAGGGGACAAGTTTGCCAGCATTGCCCAAAAAACAATTGGAACAACAGATTCGCTTTCGATTGAAATGGAGAGAGCAGTTAAGCAAGTTTACCTAGTTAATTGAGTGAGTTCTAATATTTAAGCTGCTATATGTTTCATGATTAAGTTATTTAGAACTATGTCTGGCTGAATCATTTGTTTTAGTCCTTTTTTTTTTTTTTTTTCTCTGTCCAATGTTTTATGATGATAAGAATTACGTTTTGAAATTACCAGCCTATTTACTGCTCAGTTGCTTTCGTTCTGAATTTACATATTTAGTTTTTCCTGTCGTATACCATACTCATTTGCATGGTTTCGGAAATCGCTAGGCCCTAATTGGACGACAGTCCGGCTTCTATCGCCTACCAACAATACCATTTCCGAACAACTTTCACAGCCTTTCCCTTGCTCAGTTGCTTTTGAGTTACAAAGGCGAGAAGGCTTTGTGGCAATGGAAACGGAAGGAAAATTTTGATTGATTACTGTGCCTCGTTTCACTAAATATCCTGCACCTTCATTCTTGGTTTTTATCAATTTACCGCCCTACTTTTTGTCTTGTGATGAAGTGAATGGTATTGTTTATGTTATGTTTGCTGGCTACCATGCAGTTGGATCAACAACTAGAGATATGGTTCATTATTTGACCTGGAATTCAAAAGATTTGAGTTTTTTTTTTTGTTTTGTTTTGTTTTTTTGTGTGTCCTTTTAGTAAATATCCCTTGAAAGGAGGAACATAGGAATCGAAGATCAGACCTTGTGCGTAGTCGAGAGCTGTCCAACTTCCAATAAAAAAGATCTAGTTATTAACTTAAATGTTTTGTCATTGATTCATGGTTCTCGGTTTTGCTTGGATCATGTTACTGACTCAAGGAAAATCAATCGCACTTATTTATCTTACACACTATAACCAACACCAAGAATTCTATTATTTTCTTCTCTATTATTTTCTATTATTAATGGTTTGAACTAGTTTGGCATATGTTATTGTTTTTCAATATTTCTCAGCTTCTACTATGTTTGAGTGGTGAAATTATAATCTCAAGCGAGTTCTAGTCTTCTGGTACATATATTAACAACATTTGATCCTTCAGTTGTCTCTTTAAGTAGCTTTTCGAATTATTACTACAAGCACTAAATCCTTACAATATACACTATTTTTAATTTTTTGTTTTATAATCTACTTTTTATACACCTAGGTTGGCGCTAAGCCGGTTTTCTGGCCGAGGCGATTTTTCCACCGATTTGGACATAAAAACAAAAACAAGAATATCTGAATGCGTTATGGGTACTTAACTAGAAAACTTATTTTTCATCGTTTTGCTTAGGTAATATATAGAAGAACCAAACTAGAACAAATGATTCGGTTGTACATAATTATAAACCAACAACCAAAATATATAGAAAAAGTCTGCAAACTCAATTAAATAATAGTCAAGCTCGCTTAACTAGTCTATCCACTAAAATCGAATAAGTGAATCTTTTATTTGGCTGGCAATTTAAATTCTAAGCAACTTGAACTTAGGCAAGCTTTTTATCATTCTTAAGTTAACAAGTTACATATTTCAATGCCTTAGTATCATAACAAATACGATTACAAATTTATATATATATATATATACACACACACACAGACATTAAAAAGCGTAAGATTTTGTTTTTATGATAATATAATATAATTACAAAAAAAAATAAAATACAAAAAGTTATTGTCTGAAAATCTCACACTGTAAATGAAATTCATAACAAGAGTATGCTCAACATGAAGACAGCGATTTGCAATGTAAATGAAAGAAATAATTGGATATATATTCGGTGATAAATCATCACAACCGAAGAAATAAGTGCCTGCGAGCTAAGATTATCCTGGTGGTGGTCATGGATCAAAAAGACCAATTACGAGTCAATACAATGTAAATTTAAAGCACAAAGCAACTGCGCAATGGAAAACGTGTGAACAAAAAACTTGCTTCACATTATTATAAGGTAAAATATAGAGAAAATGGTCTGATTTCAACATATGCATAATTCCAACTTACTTAATGACACGTGGCAGCTTAAAATATAGTAACACCGCTTGTAGACTCGATAGCTAAGCAAGCCAGCTTAAATATCTTTCCATTTCAATCGAAAGCAAATGTTTTGTTCGTTTGGCAACACAGATTCTTGAAAACTTGTCTCTTGGAAAATATGCCATTTTTCTCCATTCTCATCCGAAACTTGTATGCTTAATTCCTCTAAATCTTGTTGCCAGAACTTGCACTGCCTCATCATTTTTCCCTCCTTTAGTAGGACCTTGCATATAAATTCAGCAACTTGTTGGTCTTTACTTTCCCACTGATTAGCCCATGGATAGGGATACAAGGACATGCCTATGTATCTTGGACGGCAACTACGGAACATACAGTTTATTATTGCGGGAAAGCGGGTAGAAGATAAATATAATCCTCTTATACTCAAGTGCTCTACTGCTACAGGTTTAGAGCTACCCCCCCAACCATAAGCGTCTTCCATCGTCCAATTCTTCAACTTCTTAAAAGCAAAGTCCAGCGAAATTTGAGATTGACTTAATCTCTTGAGCAGTTTATTTAGCTTACGGAGCCATGAAACGTCGAGAACTACAGAATCCTTCACGACTACATGCGATTTCCACTCACTCGAATTTGTTGTAAAAGTGATTGATGGCAGATAAAAGCTTGAGATTTTAAAATAAAGTATGTTTGCGGCATCAATAACAGCCTTGGTCGGCTCTCTCATGTTACTCATATCAATAGTGAGGCGCTTAATCGAATGATTCGATAGCTGGAAATCTTTGAAGCCATAGCACAATTCAAGTGTGAACTCTTCGAGACTGGGAAAGTTCGACGACGAGAAGTTGTTGAATGACTCTGTGAACAGATTAACATTGTATAGATATAAAGACTTGAGATGAGAAAAGTAGTTATTATGATGGTAAAGAAGCCAATTCTGATTGTAATCAACGCGGAATGTTTCAAGAGTACTCGGGACGTCAATTCCACATGAGCATTGAACGTGCTTAAGACTATGAGCATTATTCACCTTAATTGTTCTCAACCCACGACACAAATCGAGGACCAAATATTCGATCAAAGGGCAGCTCGACATTATCTTCTCCAAAGTCTCATCCTCAATGTAAACAAAATGGAGGGAAAGAGTTTTAAGATTCTTGAACAGTACCTTGTCAGTAGAGCAAATTRGGTTCAACCTGKAWCTATGCAYATATAAWTCTTTMAGMAYTTCAGCTTGAAAGACGACCGGGGGAATGACAAAACCATAATCGCCTGCCCTAAGATTGAGTGTCTTTACACCCATATTCATCACCACTGTTGGAATCCATTTTTCAAGAAGCAAAGTTGATTCAGAATSAAGCCCCGYCCCCGASATCTCCAAAATAAGTTCTRGCACAMAAAGCTTTTGYTCATGGTACRTTTGRAYAGTCTTGTCGACAAWGGACAGGAACGTTTRTCTATTTCCTACSAACTTGCGTTCACGAAARACAARAATGGGGCAAAGYTAACGCCAAGATTTAGATAATACACAAGTTCGAACCGCATCCTTTTGGGAGAGGAAAGAGAGTATGTGGTGCAATACCTCTTGTGGCAATATGGATATCTTGTCCATGGATATGGAAGCGGGATGTTTTTCCATTCCTCATCAACAATTGACTTTACTGAATATTTGGATATAAACCCTAGGACTCTTAATTTTGTGGAGTAGATTATAATGGGGAGCGAAAGAGGTATGTGTTATGCTTCAGATTATATTTGTAAAATTTTTTATGATTTTTCTGGGATTTTTCGGCTTGGAGATGAAGAATGGAAAGGTTAGAGGAGAGAGAGAAACGAGGGGAAAATGTAATTCATGTAACAACTTGCGTTTTTCATGCTGATGTTCCCATACAAATAGCACAATTGTGGTGAGACCACTTAATTTAAGAAAAGACCATAAACTTCCTAACTCTTTAAGCTAAAATATATCTGGGCTTTGATTTAACAAAACAATTAATACGGCCCAACAACAGAAATAATAAACTCCTTCCTTAGGGCCCAGCATTTAGAGCGTCATTTGCATTCCCCTTACGGGTCAGCCCATTACCCGCTCCGTCCTCTCTCTTTTTGTCTCAAACTCATGACCTGTTCCCAAGATTTTATTTTTATCTTCTTCTTCCTTCGATTTAGGGTTCGTATTAACTCCTTTGCCTCCTCCTGCACTTGCTAAATCCGTATTCATGACAATACCCTCCCGATCTACAGATCCATGACCCCAAGGATCAAACTTTGAAAAATTTTTCTGTATAAATTTCAAATCCTCCCAAGTAGCTTCTTGAGGAGCCGAATTCAACCATTGAACCAAAATCTGCTCAATTTCCACCCCTTCCGGTTGATAGTGCGTGTGTCCAAGACGACGATTGGTTCCACTGGGAATTCTCTTTCTGGTGTGGTAGCAGGTAGCTCAGTAGTGGTTGTGATGCCCAGCCCCACCGTCGGCTTCAGCAAAGAGACGTGGAACACCGAATGTACGTGCGACCCTTCCGGCAATTCCAATCGGTAAGCCACCCTCCCTACATTCTCTGTGACTGTATAGGGACCATAATATTTTGCTGCCAATTTGAGATTTTTCCAAAAGTGCAACTGAATTCAGTCTAAAGGGCTGTAATTTCAAAAATACCCTATCTCCAATTTCAAAGTTGCGCTCTTGCCTGTGTTTGTTTGCATACATGTGCATTCTCTGTTGTGCCTGTTACATATTTTCCCTGATTATGTGCTTAGCTGCTTCTCTCTATTGCATTAGTTGTTTGGCATCTTCATTTATATGTCCTGCATATTGCACTACTGACCCTATTGGTGGAGTGTACCCATATAATGCCTCGAAGGGAGTAGTTTTCAGCCCTGTATGATAGTTTGTGTTGTACCAGAACTCAACCAAACCTAGCCCCTTAACCCATTTTTTTTTACTGTGATGTACCATGCATCTTAGATAATTCTCTAGGCATTGGTTAACCCTCTTAGTCTGCCCATCAGTTTGGGGGTGATATGCAGTTGACAAATTCAATTGTACCCCCATTAGCTTAAAAAGCTCCTTCCAAAAAGAACTGGTAAAGATCTTGTCCCTATCTGAAACTGTGTGCAATGGTAATCCATGTAGCTTGTAGATTGTGTCAAGGAATAGGGTAGCCACAGTGAGGGCAGTGAAAGGATGTGATAGAGCTAAGAAATGTGCATACTTAGTTAACCTGTCCACAATAACTAGTATGACATCCTTCGCCTATGACTTAGGTAACCCTTCTATAAAATTCATGGAGATGTGGCTCCAAGCCTGCTCAGGGATGGGAAGTGGTTGTAGTAACCTGGATATCCTCTATGATCTGGCTTATTTCTTTGGCAAACCTCACACTCTCTTACCCAATTTGTGATGCCTGTCTTCATGTTTGTCCAGTAGAACATCCATCTTTTGTCGTCATATAAGTGCCTAGCATCCCTGAGTGCTCCCCATAAGCTGAGTTGTGCATAGATGTAAGAATTAATCTCCTAAGGCCTTGGTCATTTCCCACACACAATCTGCCCTTATACCTTATCAAATCCCCTATGATAGCAAAATCTGGTAATGTGGTAGAATCTAGGGTTTTAGCTGCCTTCACTTTCTGAAATAACTCATCATTAGTATAGCTGTGGGCAACCTCTCTCATCCATTCTGGAACCAGTGTAGTAATCGCAGTACTTGTGGCCTCCTCAGGCCCCCTTCTTGATAATGCATCAGCTGCCCTGTTTTCCACTCCCTTCTTGTAGTGTATCTCATAATCTAAACCCAGTAACTTGGTCATCCATTTCTGTTGGATTGGTGTAATCACCTTCTAATCCAACAAGTATTTGAGTGCTTGTTGATCAGTTTTGATTTCAAATTTGCCTCCATGTAAATAATGTTTCCATCTGTTCACAGCCATGAGAACTGCTAGGAACTCCTTTTCATAGACAGACAGTGCTTGGTGTCTTGGGCATAACATTTTGCTCATAAAAGCCAAGGGCTTTCCTTTCTGCATCAGTACTGCACCAACTCCTTTTCCACTTGCATCTGTTTCCAACACAAATCTCTTTGAAAAGTCAGGTTAAGCTAGGACAGGTGTGTCATGAATCAAGTTCTGAATTTGGAGAATTTAGGGATTAGGGCATTTGGTGAAGGAGAGGAAGTAAAAAGGGAATTGGGCTTTGTGGAAGAGGAAGAGGATGATATGGCAAGTGGATCCGGGTCGATTGAACTAAATAGCAAAACGATTCAGAATGGCAGAAACAGGTCGGATGGGTTGACCTTTTTAATTAAGTGATTGGGCTTGTTGCATTTTGGGTTAAGTGGACGGCCCAACTAGTATTTATATTATTAGAAGTCCATTTTTCACCTTAATCCATTTATATTGTTGAGTGAAGATAGGAATATTAAGTTGTTATGCTTTCCGGTTTTTGGGGACTAGACAGTACACTCCAAATGGTCCCCTCCACGTGGTATTTATGTATGATGCGTGAGAATGAATGAAATTAAGCAATACATTATAAATATCTTTCTCTCCAAGTCTCTTCCTCTCCCCGTTTACAATTCTTCTTAATGTTCTTCATTAAAATCTAGAAAATCAACACAAAAATTACAGAAAATAAACAATCCACTACAATTGGTACTCAGAGCCTTTGATCCTCCACCATGGCAAAAATAACCCGTTTCAAGGACCTGCAGGAAGCCCAGAAAAGGTTGGATCAGATTCTTCAAACTGAAGCTGCAAAAAGAGAAGTTACTGAAATGAAAATACAAGAGCAAATTTCTGGAATTAATACTGACATGACAAGAAAATTTGATCATCTTCCCCAAACCCTAGAATCTATTCAATTGCAGCTACTCAATATGGACAAGGGATCCAAACAGATAGATGAAGGGTCAATCCTGGGAGGTCTAGGCCCAGATTGGTCCTCTACCAGAACAAATTCTAAACAATAGTCTGTAGGTAATAGAATGATCCAAGACCAGTCATATACCCACATCATCAGTCCATACCCAAGCTGAACTTTCCTAGATTTGATGGTTCCCTGCCCAGGTCTTGGATGCTTAAATACCAAGGATATTTCAAGCTAATACCCAAAATACCTTACTCCCAAAAGGTAACCCTAGCCGCTATGCATTTTGAAGGGAAAGCTGCACTATGGTACCAACAAATCTCCATGAAACAACTAGACCTATCCTGGCCTCAGTTTTTAGAAGTTATAGCTGCCAGATTTGAAGAGTTGAAAGAATCAACCATTATTGCTGAATTTAACAAGCTTAGACATACACACTCATATGTGGAATATGTGGAGAAGTTTGAAGAATTAAAAACGTGTATGGTGCTCTTGAATAATAATGCTTATTCTGAAGATTATTTCATAGCCAGTTTCATTAGTGGGCTGACTAAGGAGCTGCAGGCATTTATGCACATGTTTGAGCCCACAACCTTGCAACAAACCATTGAACTAGGGCAGAGGCAGTTATGTACCTTATAGGCATTGGCAAAAAAACTCAAGAGTGCACCTAAGACTGTTTCACCACTCAACATGAGGAGAAATGAGCTGAGTAATGTAACCAGGCCAAACCAGAATGCTAGTAAGCCACCATTCAAACTTTTAACTGCATCTGAGATGGCAGCCATGAGGGAAAAAGGTCTTTGCTATAATTGTGATGAACCATTCTCTAGTGGACATAGGTGTAAGAACAGGATTTCCTATATGATTATGACTGAGGATGAGGAACTGCACTATATGCACAATGAGTTAAAAGAACAGGAGGATACTGACTCAATGGAGGAAATGCAAATGACTCTGAATTCTATATCAGGTGAAGGGGGGATCACCAATATGAGGCTTAATGGCTCTGTAGGGGGTGAGAAGCTGCACATACTTATTGATACTGGGAGCACCCTAATTTTTATACAGGAGTCTACTACAAAGAGGCTGGGCTGCACATTAGATAAGGCCAAACCTATCCTGGTTAAGGTTGCTAATGGGCAGAGGATGATCAACTCTGATAGAGTTGTAGGTTTTCAATGGAATATGTAGGGCCACTCTTTTACCTTTTCACCTAGGGTTCTGGCTACCGATGGTTGTGATTTGATATTGGGAGGTGATTGACTGAAAGCTTGTACCCCTATTGAGTTTTATTATGATAAGATGACTTTCACATTCACTCTTTTGGGGAAAAGGGTAAAGATCCAGGCTATAACTACACCTGTTGAATGCCAAATTATTTTTGGCCTTACTTTTTACAAAATGCTCCACCAGGAGGTTCCCTTTCGGATTAATGAAATGTATTGGATTAAAGTTACACCTAAGGCAGAGCACATAAATGACAAGATGGAGGAGTTGCTGGAAGAATTTCAGGATATTTTTGAAGAACCAAGAGGACTACCACCAGTTAGAGGGATTGAACACAACATTGTATTAAAAAAGGGGATCAACCCTAAGCACCAATACAAATACAGGGTTTCCCACATCGAGAAAAATGAAATTGAAAAAATAGTGAAGGAGCTACTAGACTCAGGGATTATTCAGCACAGTAGCAGCCCCTTTGCATCACCAGTGCTCCTAGTCAAGAAGAAGGACAATACTTGGAGGATGTGTATAGAATATAGGTACCTAAACTGCCTCACCATTAAACATGATTACCCTATTCGCATCATTGATGAGTTGTTGGATGAGCTACAGGGAACTGAGTACTTTTCAAAAATTGACTTGAGGTCAGGATACTTCCAAATATTGATGAGGCCTGAGGATAGGTACCTTACAGCTTTCAACACTCGTAATGGACAGTATGAATTCCTAGTGATGCCTTTTGGATTGTGCAATGCACCTGCAACCTTCCAATCCTTGATGAACCAGGTTTTTCAACACATGCTAAGGAAGGCAGTCCTAGTTTTCTTTGATGATATTCTGATCTACAGAAGAACTAAGGAGGACCACTATAACGATGTGAGGGCAGTCCTATCCTTACTGAGGAAGCATTCACTCTATGCAAAGAGGAGCAATTGTCACTTTAGGGCACATTATATCTAAAGAAGGAGTATCTACTGATCCTAGCAAAATTGCTAGTATGTTGGACTGACCTAGACCTACTAATGTCAAACAACTCAGAGGGTTTCTTGGGCTCACATGTTATTACAAAAGGTTTGTGCAAGGGTATGGTTTGCTAAGAAAACCACTTATCAGTTTACTCAAAAAAGGGGGATTCTTGTGGTCTGAGGAGGCAGAACAGACTTTCCATAATCTCAAAAGAGCCATGAGTATAACACCTATATTGGCTCTCCCAGATTTTTCCAAACGATTCATGCTTGAGACAGATGCAAGCGGCTGGGGGCTATTCTCATGCAAGAATGAAGGCCAATAGCCTATATGAGTAAGGCTCTATGCATGAAAAACCAAGGGATATCTCCATAGCAGTGCTGATGGCTATTCAGAAATGAAGGCACTACTTGCAGGGATACAAATTCATAATTAAGACAGATCAGCAGGCTCTAAAACATCTATTGGATCAGAGGATTATGAACCTTATGCAACAGAAATGGATAACTAAGTTACTAGGGTTTAATTATGAGATTCAGTACAAAAAAGGAGCAGAAAATAAAGTTGTAGATGCACTTTCTAGGAAAGAGCCTCCTATTACACTCAACTATAGTATATCTACTGTCACCCCCCCCTTGGATACAACAGGTATCTGACAGCTACACAAATGACCCATTTTTCACCAAGATTCTGGCAGCCAAATCTTTGGACCCACAGGCACATCTTGAGTTTGAACTACATGGGGAAATCATTAAGTATAAAGGGAGGATAGGAGGAGGAAAGAACCCTACACTCAGGCACACCATCCTATCTGAGATGCACAACACAGCTTATGGTGGGCATTCTGGCATTATGGGCACTTATAAGAGGGTTAGTAGGGTCTTCTATTGGCCACTCATGAAAAAAGAGGTAGAGAATTGGGTTAAACAATGTGATGTTTGTGCTAAGAGAAAGGGAGAGAATGGATCCTACCCAGGCCTACTACAACCACTTCCAATTCCCCATCAAGCTTGGACACATATCTCAATGAATTTTATTGAGGGTTTGCCAAAATCAGCAGGAAAGGATGTAATCTTAGTGGTGATAGATAGATTCACCAAATATGGCCACTTCATAGGCCTATCACACCCCTTCACAGCCAATACAGTTGCTAGACTGTTTGTGGATTCTATCTACAAGTTACATGGGCAGCCATTGTACATTGTCAGTGACAGGGACAAGTATTCACTGGTACCTTTTGGAAAGAGTTGTTTAAGGCTATGAGAACTCAGCTAAATTTTACATTAGTTACCACCCTCGATCAGATGGTCAAACTGAGAGATTGAACCAGTGCTTGGAGAACTACCTGAGGTGTATGGTGCAGCAAAACCCTAGAAGCTGGGCAAAATGGTTAACTCTAGCAGAATTTTGGTATAACACCAACTACCACACTAGCCTAAAAACTACCCCTTTTCAATCTCTCTATGGTTATCAACCCCCGTCCACATTTTTGGAAACACATATTATCACCCAACACCAAGACACATATGAGTTCATACAACAGAGACAACAGTTAACTCAAGACCTCAAACATAACCTACTGCAAGCAAAATAGAGAATGAAAAATTTTCACAGATAAACAGAGGGCAGAGAGACAATTTGAGGTGGCGGATTGGGTTTATTTAAAGCTCCAACCTTTCGGGCAAAACTCGGTGGTGCTTAGGAAGAATCTCAAACTATCAGCTAAGTACTACGGACCATACCAAATCATTGAGAGGGTAGGAGAGGTAGCTTACCGTCTATTGCTTTTAGATGGATCTCTGATCCACCCGGTCTTCCACGTGTCGCTCTAAAGAAGAAGAAGCTCAGTCCCACACTGCAGGCTATGCCTACTCTGGACCTTCCTATCATGGATGATGACGGAGAGTTCCTGGTCACACCAAAGGAGTCAATCAGCCAGAGAGTGGTGCGAAGAAGAATAGAAATAGTACAACAGTTTTTGATTACCTGGTGCGATGGCGGAATTGAGCAATCCACTTGGGAGGACGAGAAGTTTTTGCGCAGATGTTTTCCCAAGTTCGAACCTTTGGGACAAGGATCTCAAGAGGGGAGGGGTATTGTCATGAATCAGGTTCTGAATTTAGAGAATTTAGGGATTAGGGCATTTAGTGATGGAGAGGAAATAAAAAGGGGATCGGGCTTTGTGGAATAGGAAGAGGATGATATGGCAAGTGGATCCGGGTCGATTGAACTAAACAGGAAAATGGTTCATAATGGCAGAAACGGGTCGGATGGGTTGACCTTTTTAATTAAGTAATTGGGCCTATTGCATTTTGGGTTAAGTGGACGGCCCAACTAGTATTTATATTATTATAAGTCCATTTTGCACCTTAATCTATTTATATTGCTGAGTGAAGATAGGAATATTAAGTTGTTATGCTTTCCGATTTTTGGGGACCATACAGTACACTGCAAATGGTCCCCTCCATGTGGTATTTATGTATGATGTGTGAGAATGAATGAAATTAAGCAATACATCACAAATATCTTTCTCTCCAAGTCTCTTCCTCTCCCTTTTTACAATTCTTCTTAATGTTCTTCATTAAAATCCATAAAATCAACACAAAAATTACAGAAAATAAGCAACCCACTACAAGGTGTTGTTACCATAGCCTTTTTCAAATTTTAAAAGCCTGTCTGTGCCTCCTCACTCCATTTAAACTCATCTTTCTTCAAAATATCAGTTAGTGGTCTACTTATGATCCCATACCCTCTGATAAATTTTCTGTAGTACCCTGTTAACCATAAAAATCCCCTCAGTTGTTTTACTGTCTTAGGAATAGCCCATAGGACCATACTTGTTATTTTCTGGGGATCAGTGGATACCCTCTCTTTGGAAATGAGGTGCCCCAAATAGTCAACCTCTGTTTTTCCAAAGCTTCACTTACTGGCCTTAGCATATAGCTTGTTCTCCATTAATAGCACTAGTACTTCCTCCAAATGCCCCAAATGTTCCTCCCAACTCTTGCTGTAAACCAGGATGTCATCAAAGAACACCAGGACACTCCTCCTTAACTGTTTCCTTAAAACCCTGTTCATGAGTGACTGGAAGGTGGTAGGGGCATTGCACAGCCCAAAAGGCATGACTAGGAATTCATAGTGGCCATTGTGAGTGCTAAAAGCAGTTAGGAATTTGTGTTCTGGCTTCATGAGGATTTGAAATTAGCCAATCCTTAGGTCAATTCTTGAAAAGTACCTTGATCCATGTAATTCATCTAACAATTCATCAATCACAGGTCTAGGGTAATCATCATGTTTGACTGTCAGCCCATTTAGGTACCTGTAGTCAACACAGAATCTCCAAGTTGCATCCTTCTTCTTCACTAGAATCACTGGTGATGCAAAAGGACTTTTGCTATCCTGAAAAATCCCTGCCTCCATCATGCCTTTAACTAATTGTTCAATAGCCTCTTTGTGTCCATGTGTGGTCCTATATGAATATTGGTGCTTGGTAATGCTTCCTGGTTTAAGGAAAATATGATGTTCAATGCCCCTCCCTGGTGGTAACCCTTTGGGTTCTTCAAAAATATCCTTGTATTTTTCTAGTAGTGCTCCCATGCTTACATCGGGTTCCTGATCAGTCTTGGCAATGGTTACCCAATACACTTCCTCCACTTGGGCAAAATGTTCCTCATGTACCAGTTTGTATAGGGAAGGACCAGAAATGAACTTGCATTCTGTTGTGGATGTCATAGCTTGAATATTTAATCTCTTGCCTTTTAGTGTGACTGTAAAAACCATCTTATCATAGTCTAACTCAATATGGGTACAAGACTTGAGCCAGTCTCCCCCTAGAATGAGGTCACACCCCTCATTCTGTAACACCCTCAGGGAATAGCTAAATTGTTGTCCTTGTATTTCCCAAATAAAGTTCTCCACACATTGATTACTCACCATTTTATGGCCATTTGTCACCTTCACAAGTAAAGGCTTATCTGAACTAAGGTGGCAACCCAGCCGTTTGCAGTTTTTTCTTGAATGAAACTCAACGTGCTACCTGAATCAATAAGTATGTGTAATTTATGCTCCCCATGCTGTCCAAATACCCTCATAGTAGTGACCTCGTCTTCTCCTGATATGGAATTAACAGACATCTGCATCTCATCCATAGTATTAAGTGCATAATTGTGTGCTACTTATTCAGTTTGCAAATAGGTCAGCTCTTCCTCTTCAGTCATAATCATGTAGCTTACCCTATTTTTACACCTATGTCCTCGTATGAACCTCTCATCACAATTGTAATATAACCCTTCTCTTTCCTAGCTGCCATCTCTCCAGATGTTAAGAGTTTAGTAGGTGGTTTCTTGTTGAGATTAGATGTTGTCTTCCCATAAGATGTAATGTATGTATCCTTGGAAACTGGATAACTGGTATACTTGGTACCCCCTTTTAATTTCTTTGTGATAGCATCTAGGGTAATTAATTATTTTCTGCCCAAATCTATAGCATGTTGTAAGGTAGTGGGATCAAACATGGTAATAAAGGCTTGTACCTCCTCTGATAACCCACTGAAAAAACTGGCTACAAAGTACTCCTCAGAATACCCCTGGTTAAGAATTAGCTCGCAAGCCCTCAGTTCCTCAAATTTCTTACATAATCTATGTATGAACCTGTGTGCTTAAGCTTATTGAATTCTGCAATGATTTTGGTCTCATTAAGCTGTTCAAATCTGACTGATATGATGTCTAAAAATTGAACCCATGATATTTCACCCTGATTATTGCTGAAATTCTGATAATACTGGGCTTCCTTACCTTCAAAGTGCATGGCAGCTAGGGTAACTTTCTGTGAGTCAGACATAAATGGTACTATCTTGAAATACCCATTACACTTTAAAATCCATGATCTAGGTTGTGTTCCATCAAAATGGGGAAAGTCAATTTTAGGTAATGGGTTTGTGGTATGGGTACCTGGGTAATCAATCTGGGGTTTAATCCTTGTTGTTGTATTTGACCTGTACCCCATCTCAACTGCAGGTGTAGAGAGTGGTTTACCCAAGATAGATTCTCCTTCAGTTAGGTTTCTTCCTTTTTTGGGATTCAAGATCTGCATTTGGATAGTAGCTAAGGCAGCAGTGAGGTGTCCAGCTTGCTGGTAAGGTTTTGAGTCTTTTCTTAGATATTTGTTCTTATGTGAGAGATTTGGGGTTTTGTTTCTGATTTATTATCTGATATATGTTCCTGCAATTTCAGCTCTGAAGTTTCACGTTTCTGGGATTCAGCTTGGATTACTTGATCCAAGCATTTTGGCTTCTTGGAGTTCTTGAAGCGCGTGATTTCTGCCATGTCCGAGGATCGACTGCTCTGGTGCCAATTGTTATGCTTCAGATTATATTTGTAATTTTTTATGATTTTTATGGGATTTTTCCTATAATTATTTGAGAGTAGGTGTCTAATATATGGAGGCTTGGAGATGAAGAATGGATAGGTTAGAGGAGAGAGAGAAATGAGGGGAAAATGTAATTCATGTAACTACTTGCGTTTTTCATGCTGATGTTCCCATACAAATAACACAATTGTGGCAGGACCACTTAATTTAATAAAAGACCATAAACTCCCTAACTCTTTAAGCTAAAACATATCTGGGTTTTGTTTTCACAAAAAAATTAATACGGCCCAACAACAGAAATAAACTCCTTCCTTAGGGCCCAACATCTGGAGCGTCATTTGCATTCCCCGTACGGGTCGTCCCATTACCCGCTCCGTCCTCTCTCTTTTCGGTCTCAAACTCATGACTTGTTCCCAAGGTTTCATTTTTATCTTCTTCTTCCTTCGATTAAGAGTTCGTATTAACTCTTTTGCCTCCTCCTGCAATTGCTAAACCCATATTCATGACAATATGTTACAATACGAATTCGATGAAGTACTGTATAATCCTTGTTTGGCTAGGGTTTGTAATACATGTTGATATTGGTTTACTAATATCAAATATTTGTTTATTGTAATATTAGAAAATCAAAAACTTATATTACACTTAATTTATAATCATATACCATTATATTAATATATATAATTAAGTGTTTGATTAGCACATATTTGTCCTTATTTTTAGTAGGTTTATTACTTATTTTTCTTATTATTTTTGGTATAAGTTGGGTAGTTTAAGCTCTATTTCGTGTATTTGTACTCTCAGCTTATTTTACTGTGTTTTGATCTAGATTGATGCAAAAAGTGATTATTTTGTGGTTTTTCACTTTACAGCTAAGTAACCGGACGAGTTCAGCGCATAATCGGATATTCACCAAATGGAGAACGAGTTTTCCGGTGAACGAGTAGCAAGCAGATAGGAAGAGACGGTAGCAGGCGCGCAGCCGCGTCGACTGACGCAACCGTCGACGCGAGTCATGACCTGCGTCGGTCGACGCAGCGTCGACGCAACGTTGACGTTACTTGCTGAAGCGTCTCTGTCGACGCAACGTCGACGCTACTTGCTGAAGCGTCGATGTCGACGCATCTCTGTCGACGCAATGTCGATGCTACTTGCTGAAGCGTCGATGGCGACACACACCGTCGACGCACCTGCCCAGCCGACGCGCGCGCCAGGCAGCACCGACGCCGAGTACCGGCACGCGTCGGTCGACGCACCGTCGACGCTCCATCGACGCGACGGCCCAGAATCGGGAATTTTAGGGTTTCTTATGCTCCAAGTCAAGGGATTTCTATTTAAACCCTTCCAAGTCCGTCCCAAAAGAGATACCCCGACATATATACACTGAATTCATGATCGTGAGATTGGGGAACAACACCTTTCACATCCAGTCAACAACAAGTGATCAAGATTGAAGATTCGTGGATCGTCAAGCCTCAACTGTCCGTTCATGATCCGTTCTTCGATCAAGATCATTCACCCCTCCGGAGTAGCTGGAGATTTTACTACGCTTTTTAGTTTAATAAGTACTCTAAACCTTTTATTCGCTTTCTTAGTTTAATTTATGCAATTAAGAAGTAGTTCTAAATATTTGTTCTTGAGTTATTTGATGTTTCAACTCTTAGATACTTTCGGTATTGAATTCGTAATCTTAGTTTAATTATAGCTTAATTATTATTCATGCTTGGATTGGTTTCTTCGATCATATTCGTCTAGATAATTGCTGTTCCTTTGTTGGTTGATTTTGTTCGTAGTTCTTAGAATAATTACTCTAGGTTATATTGCTGAATTAGATTACTTAGTTTAAATTAGTGTTCATGCTTTTTAAATTCTTAGATAATAAAACAATCAAATACCCCC
>BMAC01000016.1:1541065-1570194 GCA_014905375.1 Phtheirospermum japonicum | reverse complement strand
CCTATATTTTCAAAATTATTTAAGTAGCATAGCACGACTCATTACTTGGACTGATTTTCATTTCTTGCTATACTTTGAATTTATCGTTTGTTCGAGGACGAACAAACCAATTAAGCGTGGGGTAGTTGATTAGCACATATTTGTCCTTATTTTTAGTAGGTTTATTACTTGTTTTTCTTATTATTTTTGGTATAAGTTGGGTAGTTTAAGCTCTATTTCGTGTATTTGTACTCTCAGCTTATTTTACCGTGTTTTGATCTAGATTGATGAAAATAAGTGATTATTTTGTGGTTTTTCACTTTACAGCTAAGTAACCGGACGAGTTCAGCGCATAATCGGATATTCACGAAATGGAGAACGAGTTTTTCGGTGAACGAGTAGCAAGCAGATAGGAAGAGACGGTAGCAGGCGCGCAGCCGCGTCGACTGACGCAACCGTCGACGCTCCGTCGACGCGAGTCATGACCTGCGTCGGTCGATGCAGCGTCGACGCAACGTTGACGTTACTTGCTGAAGCGTCGATGTCGATGCATCTCTGTCGACGCAACGTCGACGCTACTTGCTGAAGCGTCGATGTCGACGCATCTCTGTCAACGCAACGTCGACGCTACTTGCTGAAGCGTCGATGTCGACACACACCGTCGACGCACCTACCCAGCCGATGCGCGCGCCAAGCAGCACCGACACCGAGTACCGGTATGCGTCGGTCGACGCACCGTCGACGCTCCGTCGACGCGACGGCCCAGAATCGGGAATTTTAGGGTTTCTTATGCTCCAAGTCAAGGGATTTCTATTTAAACCCTTCTAAGTCCGTCCCAAAAGGGATACCCCCGACATATATACGCTGAATTCATGATCGTGAGATTGGAGAACAACACCTTTCACATCCAGTCAACAACAAGTGATCAAGATTGAAGATTCGTGGATCGTCAAGCCTCAACTGTCCGTTCTTCGATCAAGATCATTCACCCCTCCGGAGTAGCTGGAGATTTTACTACGCTTTTTAGTTTAATAAGTACTCTAAACCTTTTATTCGCTTTCTTAGTTTAATTTATGCAATTAAGAAGTAGTTCTAAATATTTGTTCTTGAGTTATTTGATGTTTCAACTCTTAGATACTTTCGGTATTGAATTCTTGATCTTAGTTTAATTATAGCTTAATTATTATTCATGCTTGGADTGGTTTCTTCGATCATATTCGTCTAGATAATTGTTGTTCCTTTGTTGGTTGATTTTGTTCGTAGTTCTTAGAATAATTACTCTAGGATATATTGCTGAATTAGATTACNTTTGTAAATTTAAGTTGAACAAACTGTTTGAGAATTCCGATTGTATYTTCCTCGAGAGACGACTCGAGTCAAGTTGCCAAACTACGCGTGACCCCGTTCTCTTGCGGGCAAGCTATTGATCTTTTGACAAATTTTCATAAGTAGGCAATACAAAAGCTTGAATCAATGTTATTAAATATAATATTATAATATAATATAATTAGCTTTGTAGACATGATTTGATATAAAATAAAATAAAATATAATAATACATTATCATCAAAACTTTAAACATGAATAGATATCAGTAAAAAAATAAAGAATTTTGAATTTTATAACAAAGAAGAACTTTTACTATTCATATAATTTTGAATATCCCAATATTCTGAATATTATAATTCAAAATTCGGACAAATGCTAGTGTAAACTGGCCCCATAGAATCCAATTCACTACAAAGAAATTTGAAAAATCGACAGAAATGACCGACGGAAAATTAATTCAATCGGTAATTTTTTATTTTTTTATTTACCGACGGAATTATCCATTGGTAAATTTAATTTTTTAATATTTATTTAATTTATTTATTTATTATAGTTTTATTTTAATTTTATTAATTACCGAAGGACATTTCCATCAGTAACCTCACTTTTATTATTATTTTAATTATTTTTTTAATTACCGACGGAAATTATTCTGTCGGTAAATTAATTTTTTTTAATTTTATTTAAGATTCTTTTTATTAGTTTTTAATTTTATTTTTTTATTTTTTATTAATTTCCTATATTTTCATTTTATTTATTATTTACATTTTTATTAACTTTTAATATTATTTTTTAATTATTATTATTTTTTATATTTTTGTTTTATTTATTTTTTATGATTTCTTTAATTAATTCTTTATTACTTTTGAATCTCTTTATTATTTTTTATAAATTATTATTTAATATTCTATATATTATTAAATATTAATTATGTTTATATATATATATATATATATATGGAAAATTCCCATATAGAACATTAGTTAAATGTTTTTTCCCAAATAGGCCATTGAAATCTCAACTTCCCATTTTAATCCAAAAATTATATAAAAGTACTAAATTATCCTTTATAAATATTTTATTTTGTTCTTCGAAATTCAGTACTACACACGTAAAATTCAGAACTACTTATGTTCTATCAGAAATACTCGTGTAAATTCAGAACCACTCGTGTAAAATTCAAAACTACTCGTGTAAAAATCAGAATTACTCATGTAAATTCAGAACTACTCGTGTAAATTTCAGAATTACTCATGTAAATTCAGAACTACTCGTTTAAATTCAAAACTACTCGTTTAAATTGACGAACTACTCATGTAAATTCAGAACTACTCGTGTAAATTTCAGAATTACTCATGTAAATTCAGAACTACTCATGTAAATTTCAAACTATTCTTCAAAAATTTAGAATTATTCGTGCAAATCTCAAATGTAAAATTCAAAGCTACTCGTGTAAATTGACGAACTACTCATGTAAATTCAGAACTACTCATGTAAATTCAAAACTACTCGTGTAAATTGACGAACTACTCATGTAAATTCAGAACTACTCGTGTAAAAATCAGAATTACTCATGTAAAATCAGAACTACTCGTGTAAATTTCAGAATTACTCATGTAAATTCAGAACTACTCATGTAAATTTCAAACTATTCTTCAAAAATTCAGATTTACTCATGTAAATCTCAAACCTACTCGAAAAAATTCAGAACTACTTAATTAAATTTCAAAACTATATCATGTAATTGATCGGTCAAGTTCCAAACTACATATAAAATAAACATACTAAAATTTCTACATCTGATTCGAATTATATATACTGGGTACTCATCTAATTGAATTGAAATGCCAAATCAAACACAATGAAAATTTTGTATGATTGTAAATATACAATGGTGATGATCCATGTCACTAACAGCATGATAAATTGCAAGAACCATTAAATTAAGACCATAAGATGGCTACTACGTTTACAAGAGGAATAAACTGTGAAAGTCCGAGGCAAAATAAAATATTTAAATTATAAATTTGTATGCTCCATAACAGATCAGTCAGAAGGATAATAAAATAGAACAAGACCTAAAAAATATTCTCTAATAATTGCATTGCACCAGTTCACACCAAACGAAAAACCAAAAAGGAACTATAATTAATCTCATCGTGACGGAAAAGCCCTTTCATAAAATTCAAATTCGGCAACCACCGGCCTGGCCCCGTCGAAGTCCAGCCCCGCCATCAGTCCGAAACCCAGCTGACAGCCCGCCGTGACGTTTGCAGGTGACTCTATTCCAGCCTCCGACCCGATCCGCAAAGGTGAGTTTTTTTCGGTGACAATAGATAAATCAGCTTATCAACAACGAGTCTCTTTTCTTCGGTTCCTTTGCAGCAGATCTCGCTGAGTGTGGTGTGTGGCCATGAGATGGCAGGCGAGGATGAGAAATGTGTGGTGTGTGTGCGTGAGATGGCAGGCAAGAAATCTAGGTTATATAATTTTCCATAATTCAATGTTTTTGAGTGGTGGAGTATTTTTGACATTTTATATTATAATTTTAATTTAATGGGAAGATTTTATATTAAATGGGAAGGAATAATATTAAAGGACTATTTGGGAATTGAGTATGATCTAAGTATATTATATGGGAATTATCCCATATATATATATAGGATTAGGTTCAAATAGAACCCACGTCAATATATGCGAACCTAGGGACCAATCCAGGCCGTAGATCTAATAATTTGTGTGGATCAGATTTTTTCTATTTTTTAAATTCATTAAATTACATATAAGGAAGGAGAAGGATATTTATGTATTTTTTCATAAAACTCTTGATCATTAATCCCACCCTATTCCCGTCTCTCACCCAAACCCTAAATCTCCACCAAACCAAAACCCATCTATTCTCCAGCCGCCGACCATCTTCCCACCAAGCCAGCCGCCGGCCATCTTCCCACCAAGCCAGCCGCCGCGCGGCCATCTTCCCACCAAGCCAGCCGCCCGTGGACCTCTTTTCACCAAACTCAGCCATCACTCAACCAATCTCAGCCGCCGCGCCGCCCCGACTCCTCCTTCTTCCATCGTCGGCAGCAGCAGCCCATAGCGGCCACAAGCGGTGATTTCGGGCAAATTTTTGCAGTGGTCGACAACGACCCCCACCCCAAGCGTGGTTGCTTTTATTTCCCAAAACCAGCGACGATCCAATTTTTCCCTTGTTCCTCGACGACGGCGATTGGGCGGCGAACTTCCGATGACAACGTCACACAGAGACGGTCCTTGGTTGGGGGTGGCGATGGATGACGTGGTTTTTGGGTCTCGATTTGAATCGGGCCTTGGCGTGGATATTACTGTATTTTATTTTATAAAGGAATAGGTGGGTATATCAAGAAAAGGAAAAGGGAAGCAGATGAAGTCAGAATATTGCTCTATTAGCTGTTCTTTGGACCCTCAATTTCGCTTTAGACTTTGGCTCTTTTTTGCTTTATGTGATGCCAGAGTGAGGTGGTGATGGTCAAGTTTTTAGATAACATAAGATTTAAAAGCTTGTCATCATGTTGAATAATTACTTATCTTAGCTAAAGATGTTTTATCTTAATATATTAATTTATTGCTACTTTTCTGTCTCTCCGTGTGTTTGTTTTTTACTTAATTCTTTTCTCCCCTTGAATTCTCAAAGCTTGACTTGTTTATTGTCTGTTAGCCAGTTGATTTTCCAATATTTGTCCTCGTAAAATTTCATGAGTAGAGCTACAAACCATGCGAAAGAAAAGGATGGTGAAAGACCGGGGTGAGGTTTGATTTATTTATGTAATGACAAGGATTTTACTTTTTCAGATTTTGGTTCTGCTTGCAATAGGAAAAAACGACCAAGGGTCCTGGTGCTCGGATACCCCAAACACTATACAGGCTTGAATGGTTGATGTCGGAAGCCGGGATGATTCGTCGTTGCAGACATTAATTGGTCTTAATTCTTTTGTCGTATATATTGTATTGTTTTGGTTGTTTCAAAATTGTAGATTTGGTTGGACGGTGGTGGCTTTTGCGCAGGCGGCGGCTGACTGGTGATGGTGAACGACCTTGGCTGGTTGAATTGGGGCTAGAGAAATGTCCAAAAAAGCAGTTTTAATGTAGAAAAAAAGCGCTGCCACGATATGAAAAAAGCATCCCTGAGATTGTCAAGCTTTTAGCACTGCCAACATATAAAAAAAAGTATTGTTACTTTATTATAAAAGCACGTTGTATAGTAAAATCCAGATTATTACTCATAAAAGTGGTGCTTTTGCATACATCATTGTAGTGCTAAATATTATCATATGCAGTGCTTTTTTATACATGTATTTGTTTTTATATTTTTAAACATGCAATATGTATCTTATATCGTAGATCTTGAGAATGTGATTAATTTGATATATATCTTATTTAAAACGAAAAAAAATTGAGAAAGTTATAATTTGTTGAAAATTTGAGTTTTTTTGAAATTTTTGAACTTTTCCGTAATTGTAGATGAATTTTGTGATGCTTTTTTGTATAAAGCCGCAGTGCTTTTTTTTTTTTATTTATCCGTAGTGCTTTCTAAAGAGCAATTCAGCGCTCTTTATGAATGTTGTTATATGTCGAAAATACCCTTTTTATTAATTTAATGCAATATTTACCATAAATACACTGATGACATGTCATGTTTCTCAACCATCTAGATTATTCAATCTAATGGTCAAGATGAGTCCCTAGGTTCACATATAATGACATGGTTCCATTTGAACCCAACCCTATATATATATATATATATATATATATATATATATATATATATATATATATATATATGTATTATCATAAAATATTTATAATTGCAATAAGTAATATAATACATTTTAACACACCACACCACACAACACACACACACTATATATATATTATATATATTTTATATTATATATAAATATATTTATATTTATATTATATATATATATATATATATATATATATATATATATATATATATATATATATAACATAAGTATGTATATATATTTATAATGTCAAATATTTACTAGGAATCGAGTTAGCCTAGCCGGTCATGGGTAGGCTTGGAGCGCCAGAGGTCGCGTGTTCGAATCCTTCTAACGACATATGAGAGGACTTATATGTAACTAATGGGTGTTGGGCTTGGGTGCGTGTGGGCGGGCTTGTGGATGTGGTTAATTTATTAATTTTATTTAATTTATTAAGATCCGTCGGTAAATATCGACGAAATTGGAGCCCTTCGTATTTTACCGACGGAAAATTTATATTCGTTGGTAATTATTTTACCGACGAGGGTTTCACCGATGAACCTTATCTGTCGGTAATTCATTTAGTAACGCCATTACCGACGGCTTACAAACGGAAATGGTCCGTCGGTATCCGCGAGATTTTTTTAGTGGTTTCTTTCTTATTTCCTTGTATATAAATTTTGTATGACATTTTTTTAATTATTAAGATCCGTCATTAAATATCGACGAAATTGGAGTCCGTCGGTTTTTATCGACGAAAAAAAAATATTCAATGGTAGTTTTTTTACCTACGAGGGTTTCACCTACGAACTATTTTTGTCGATAATTCCGTTAGTAATGTTGTTACCGACAGCTTATCGACGAAAGTGGTCCGTCATAGTGGTTTCTTTCTTATTTCCTTGTATAGAAATTTTGTATGACATATTGAGTTTATGTTTAATTATGTATTTTTTATTTTTGAAGCTTTTCAAAATCTACAACGTGGAATATTGAATTTTCATATCTATTGATCTTCTCCCTCCTTTTAAGATTAGCTGCTTTAAATAAGTAATGTTTTTCCTAAAAAGTATATAATATATAAAAAAACTAAGAAATTGAGTTATATCTTAGTTTGTCCCTTAATTAATAATAAATTACTTAGTTTCCATATATAACTAACAATAAACAATTCTAATGATATTGAAATCTTTTAAAGATTACAAACACTAAAAAAAATTGGGATATGCTGACGGACAACAAGTCGTCAGCATATACTGACGGATTGCTAGCGGGTCACTATACGAACGGGCATAAGCCATCAGCAATATTAAAAAATATATATATAATACTGGCGGACAACATGTTGTCAACAATTTGTTGACGGCCAATACCCGTCAGCAAATATATATATATATATATATATATATATATATATATATATATATATATATATATAGGGGTGGGTTCAAATGGGAACCATGTCATTATATGCGAACCTGCGAAATAATGCTTTTATTATATAGCAACACTACTTTTATTATACAATCATAGTGCTTTTTTGATATTTTAGTATATACAATAACAATGCTTTTATTATACAATCCTAATACTTTTAATCAAATAAGGAAATACAAAAAAAATATGATACATCCATTTAATTAGATTTAAGGCGCATAATTGACCCTAGGTTCACATATAAGGACATGGTTCTAATTTGAACCTAATCCTATATATATATAATTATTTAAAGGGATATAAAATAAATATACAAATATAAATTTATAATATTATAATTATAATACATTTTAAAATAATATCACTTATTTATAATTTAATAAATTATTTATAAAATAAAATATATAATTACATTAATCATATATAAATATAATATAATATACATAATTAATTGATTAATTATAAGTTTTATTTAATAATAATATATATTTATAAATATACTATACTTATATATTTATAATAATATATTTATTATAATATTATATATTTATAATATCATTATTCATAAATAAAATCTAAATTAACAAATATAATATAATATTATTATATATATTTATAAATAGTATTACGTATTTATAATAATTATATATCATTATTTATATATACCATATTATATATTTATATATATAATATTTGCAAATAACATATATTTATAATTATTTATAAATAATGATATTTATAATATATATATATATATATTTATATAAATAATATATATTTATAATATTATTATTCATAAATATAATCTACATTTATAATTATAATATAAAATTATAATATATTTATAATAATTATATATCATTATTTATATAATATATATAAAATGTTTATAGTTAATATTATATATAATAATAATATATTTATAATTAATCATATATATTTCAAAATGATATATACTTATAATTATTTATAAATAATTATATATAATTAATAATATATATTTATAATAACATTATATATTTATAATATCATTATTCATAAATATAATCTACATTTATAAATATAATATAAAATTATTATATATTTATAATAATCATATACCATTATATATATATATATAAAATCTATATTTTTAAGTAATATTATACATAAATAATAATATATTTATAATTAATCATATATATTTCGAAATAATATATACTTATAATTATTTATATACTATTGTATTTATAATATATATATATATATATATATATATATATAGTATTTATAATAATATTATGTATTTATAATATCATTATTCATAAATATAATCTACATTTATAAATATAATAATATTAAAAATATATAAACTCTCACATGTTATTGATTTGACAAGATGGTAACACTCCTCCTCTATTTACAAGAGGTCAGGGGTTCTAATTATGTGGGATTTAAATTAACGTAGGTTGGGCTGGGTTGTGGGTCAGGTTGGGAGCATGCTGGACTAGGCCGCCAGTTATTTCTATAATATTTTATTAATGCTTACGGGCCCTAGTGGAATTGCTGATGGGCCCAATCCGTCAGCAAATGCTGACGGGTATGTTAATCTCCGTCAGCAAACACATTATAATTTTTTTCCAGTGAGAGTGGCCCCTTTTTGTATTATATATATTTACTTTATTAGTTTTATTTAGTATTAATAACTATTTTTATTTTTATTTTGTTTTTTGTTTTACATTTATGTATTTAATTAGCATTTTTATAAGATCCACCAACATAACTAACCAATATGTCAATGCGAGGTAAATGATAGTGATCTTTTGGAGATGTCTTATTAAGATATGTAATATCCTTGCACATCCTCCATTCACCTTCATTTCTTGGCACCACAACCATATCTTACAACCACTTTCTAAGTTGAATTTCAACCACGTACACTACTTTCATGAATTTGTTCATTTTATTATCCATGATCCTATTCCTTTCACCTCCAAAACTTCATTTTTTTTTCTGTGTCTTATTTGGTTCACCATTTGATACACAAGTGATGCACAATGATACCTAGGTTAATTCCTTCGAAATCGGAAGTCTCCTTAGCCAAAATGTCCACATCTTCTCTAAGAAACTGAAGGACCATGAGCTACAACCTCGAATCCATTTGAGATCTAATTTTTATTAGATTTCTAGGGTTACTGAGCTCCAAAGGCTCAAATAGGTATTTAGACATGGTTCTAACATTTTTTGAGCTTCTTCTTATCCAACCATAAAAGAAAAAGAAGAAGAAGAAGAAGAAAGAAAAAAAGAAACATAATACCTAAGTAAGTCCAACCACTTTGATCCCTCATCTAAATAAAACATTACCTTAGCTTTATCCACTTTTCTCCACTGATTTAATCCCACTAGCTTTGGCCTTTTTTGATGCTCTGCCTCTCTTTTCCACACCAGCTCTCGGGTTTAATAGAGTAATGTAATTCTCCCCCCACCCCCACCCTTTCACAGTCACTGGAGTGTTAATTCCTTGGGATTGTATGACCTACATTAGAAAATACATTCTTGTTATATTGATTGACAGTCAGTAACATTAACATTGTTATAATATAACACTTACTTCCAGTGTTTGGGTTTTACTTGCACTGCCCTTTTTTTTCTTGGAGAGTGATCTTCCCTTAGCCTAGAAAATTTGAGTAAAATATATTACATTATATGAAATATTGTGACTTATTGTATATAATTAATAAATATATGCTTACTAGTAGTTCTTTATTAGTTGGAGCTTGTTTGTTCACAATAGGAGTCTGGTTAGTCATATGAGCTTGACTAGAAATAAGATTTTAGCTAAAAACAGGCGATTGGCTACCTTTAGATTCTCCCAATGGTATTTCTTCATCTACAAAACCTTGAACAACAGGTTTTACATTGTTGGTACCTTCAACTCCACTTCTTTTGTGCTTCCTTGAGTTGTGCCCAAATTCTCCACAAACCTTACATTTCAAGGATCTGTGAGCCCTTTTCAGTCTATGTAGATTACTAGATGATGCTGCAGGTAGCTCAGTGGGATTCCTTCTCCATCTTCACATCGAACTCTTCAATCCTAGTTGCTCTAGTTACTGCCCACAGTGCATTTTTTATTGCTTTTCCAAGAAACCCTTCTTTCTTCATATTGTTGTGCAAGTGTTGCACACATAACCTATTCTCTGCATCAGGGAATAAACTCTCAAAGACTGGAATAAGCCCCTTTTGTTTATCACTTGTGAAAGTCAAGTCATAATGGTGGTCCAATCCAATGTCATCTTTCAACAGTGATAAAAACCACACCCATGCATCTTTATTCTCGATTTCCACTACTGCATAAGCTATTGGGAACATGTTATTATTAGGATCAATGCCAATAGCAGTTAATAATTGACCCCCATAATATCCTTTTAAGAAACATCCATCTACCCCAACCACCTTTCTACATGCTTTAAATCCTTATTTGCAAGCCTTAAAGCAACAGTAGAACCTCGAAAATTGTGGTTGACTCTCTTCACCATCAGACTCAGTCAACTTTAAAAGAACATTAGAGCGAGGCTTTGTCCTCAGTAATTCATAACAATAATCTCTGAGTTTGTTATACTGCTCTTTCAAATTGCCTTCTGACACTTCCTTTGCTGCATTTCTTGCTCTTAAAGCTTGTTGCTTAGAGATGTTAACCTCCATTTTAGCACAAACAGTTGATCTGAACTCACTGGCTCCTATCTTAGGATTATTTTCAGCTCCTTCATAAAGTGTTGCCCAATCCATGATGATGTGATAGTGAGATTGTCAGAGCCCCAAGAGAATTTTGTATGATCTTCATTATACACAGTTAACTGCCAGAATTTACCAAGTTGTGTTAGTCCCACATACACTTTCCATTCACATCCCTTAGTTTTGAAGACTGCTCTAAGACTTCTGTCATCATTCCTGTCAAACATAATAACCATCCCTCTTTTGATGCAAAAAGTCTTAATGGCAAACTTAGCCTCTTTTTTGCAGCTGAAAATCATCCCCAACTTCAAGTTTGGTTCCTACCTTTGGTGAAAGGGTTAAACTTAGGATAACTTATCATGGCCTCGTCCTATTCATCTGATCCTGCAAGACTTTCAAACTCATCACTGTTATTTACTGCTTCTTGATTATCTCCCTCTAGTCTTGCATATATCTCACCAGTCAAATATGATTCCTTAATTTCAGCATTCCTGCAATACCACCAAACTCCACATCATGATCAACAAACTGTTTAGAGAATTTATCATCCTCCACCATGTCATACTCACTATCAACTAGTACATCACTAGCATCACCATCTTCACCATCGCCAGTACCATTATTTGAATTTTCAGAATGATTAGGTTCAGGATTAATTTTAGCATTAGGTATGTAGATATCATCCAAGAATAAAAAAATCAATTTTAGGATCTGCATCATTAAAATTGATAGTTTGGGTGGGGTAAGCTTGGGTAGGGATAGGCTCAACAGGATAAATATGCTAAAAAAAGATTAAAATTTCCCTATGTGGAGGTATATACTTAACAATCTCTTACACATCAACATCAGTTGTAAGAACTCTACCAGTCAAATGCAAACAATGCCCGTATTGATGCCAAAATCTAACTCCATTTTCATCATAACCTAATTGCTTAGCAAAATCCTTTAACTCAATCAACCCAAGCATCCCCATCAGCAAAACCAAAATAATCATTAGTACCTCCCTCATAATATCTCAAGTGAGTGTCTTTCATTATAGCGCCATGTACAATCTGCAAGGTAAAAACCGTATGTTCATTAATACCATCTGCATAACAGTATCAAAAAATATATATATATATTACTCACTACAAAATTTTTTTACACACAATCTGACCATTAATGACTAAAAATACAATTACATACCATATCAAACGTGGGGTACTGATCCTGAAACTTTGGCATAATTTGTGTATCAAAGATGGAATTTGCCCAAACTATGTTTGGCCAAATCAAACTATTTTTTCTATCTATTACTTTATAATGATAAGAAGCAAGTTTTTATCTCACCTAGTCTTTTTCTGCCTTTATGTTGCTTAGTTGCTTTATGTTAATATACATCTCCGTTCTTTTATCTTTTGTAGTTTCTATCAACTTATTTCACAAGTGGGTTTTGTTGAGTAGGTTTTTGTTAAGTCACATATTATGATAATACATTATTTAATAATAATTAATTTATTTTGTCTTATTTAATATTTTGACTTTCTTATTAAAATTAATTATTTAAAAATATTTAATATTTATCATATTTGATAATTATCATATATATTATTTAGTGTTAGATTATGTTGTTACTATCTTTCTCTAAGTATAGAATTCATATATTTTAATATTTATTATTTATGAGTGTAAGATCTTATCTTGTTTTTTTTTATATTAATACATATCTATGTATTATGTATATTTTGTTTTCTTAGAATAGAAGTCGGTTTTTAGGCTAGTAAATATCATTAGCACTCTAGGGATTTGATCTTATATCCTACTAATAATATTTACTTGCCTTATTTTGTATATGTCATTTTTACTTATTTTGTATGTCTCTTATACAATTAGGGCGTTTTTATATAAATTTTAGAGATTGCTCACAAATAACTCAATCTTTCAAAGAGTTTAAACGAAGCAAAAGTCATTTCAGAGCATATTATTCTTGCTCTAGATTTTCGTAATTGTTGGATGTGACTGCAAATGATTTCAACATCTATAATAGCATCCTGTAGTCAGAATTATTTTCTTCAATTATTTTTATAGTTTTAATTAAAACCCAATGTTGTGATTGTGAATCTTAGTTTTTGAAAGAATTATATAGATATAGATCATATCTACTCTTAAGGAGTTTTAGCTTATTTTTACTTAGTGGATTACGGATTTTGCAATCGTTGAAACTCAAGTTTTGATTAGTAAAGACTTTTGTCCTATTGGCTTGACAATAAGAATAAATTATTATATTCAAAAGTTTATACATGTGTCTTTTTTTTCGCTACTATTTATTTCACATTCTTCACTGCACACGTTTTATATAAAACTATAAATCGAGATGAAATTCTTTCAAGAGGCATCAGAGCCGGCAATTGATTTTACTAAGTGTCGGTCATCTTTTGCAAACTTATAGATTTACAGTCGGGTGGGTACGGTACTCGTCCCCCGATCCTTGATAGATCTAACTACAGAATTTGGATAGTCAAGATACGTGTTTACATCAATCAATTGATGAACGAACATGGTTTATGGTCCTTTAAAAGTGGATACCTTTGCAACTTATTAATGCAAATGGTGATTTTAAGCCTCAAGATAAGATGTTGTGGATATCAAATGATCGTCTTAGCAGTAGTATGAATTCGAAATCTCTTTCTGCAATCTTTTGTGCAATAGATTCAAACATATTTCACATTTTCTCAAACTTTGCTACTGCCAAAGAAGCATGGGATGCCCTACAACGTCACTGTGAGGGATCCACAAGCGTTAGACTTACAAGGCTCTATATGATCTCTACTAGATTGAGGACTTGTGTATGGAAGAGAATGAAAATATCTCTGTATATAGTGCAAGTTTACGTGAGGTCGCTAATGATTCACAACCCCACGGAGAACCAATCTCAAATGTTGTACTAGTAAGTAAGATGTTACACTCTCTCCCAATTCGTTTTAACATCAAAGGCCTTCGATTGAGGAAGTTCATGATCAGTCAACACTTGGACTTAATGAACTCATTGGGATTCTCCAATCTTTTGAGTTAAAATTTTTAAATCGTCCTTCTCAAACTAAATGAAAGAACATTGTCATATCTTCTTGTTTACTTGCTTTTCTTAGGCTTCTTTTAACAGGAAAGATCGMCATTTCGTGCCTGCAGCCCTGCAAAGCTCTGAGTTAATGAGTTGGGAGCTCTGTTGCTTGTAACTATGAGCTACCATGACGAATCGATGAGCTTGAAAAATCTGACTTAGGTGATGAAGATACTGCTCTTATTACAAAACGTTTTAAAAAATATGGGCCATGATTCGATTTGTAAAATTAATAAAATTATGATTTTATTTGTAAATTTATACTCCATCTGTCGTCTCAAGTTAATAACAGACTTTTATTTATTTATTTTCTAAAATATAACACTTTTTATTCTTGACATATTTAATTTTTATTTTCTTCTTTATTCGCCCATATTGAATTGAGAAAAGAGAGCTTTATTGGGATTATAAAATATTTTGTTCCAGAAATACAGACAACCATAATTATACTCATTTTCTTTTTTAAAATAGGGGTATATTTGAAAAAAAGTATGCAAAACTTATTATTTCAATTATATTAATTAAATATTTTTAATTTAATAAAATTCGGCTCCGTTTGGTAAAGAGAGGTTTGAGCCAAAATTAGAGGATTTGACTCAATTGAGAGGATTGACCAGTCAAATTCTCTAATTGGTATGTTTGGTAAACAAAGGTTACAAGCTTTTTGGTTCCAAAAACTAATTTTAAAAAACTCCATATAGGAGCTTTTTGAGAAGAGAAGTTTTGAAAATGAATTGAAATGATAATTTTGTCCTCAAACTAACAATTTCTTTTTTTTTTATTATTAATTTACATACAAAAGTTTATTACAATTAAATAATAGTAATAATTGTCCAAATTAGATTTAATATTTTAAAAAAACTACAATCAAATTTTTTTTAATAAATAATATTTTTTAAATAATGATTATTGTTCTGTAAAAATTACTATAACTATTCAATATATTATAAATTTTGTATTAATAAAAGAAATACTCAACGATAAATTGCGCAAATGCTTCATTTTGGTCATTTTACATGATCAAACAGGTAAGAACTCTCAAATATTTACTAAACACTTTTATGCAAACTGCTAATATAATCAATTAATACAATAAGCTATTCGTTAACAGATAATGCAATTCGCTATCCGCTGATTGCCAAACATGGTCAGTGTGCTATCAATTTGCTATGAAAAAATTGTAAAAGAATATCAATTTTGAAGTAATTAACCCTTTTTCATACTCCAAAAACCCAAATTAGAGGTTTGTTTTGTTGTAATGGGATTTCTAAAAGAAACAAAATAAGAAGTAATGGAAATCTTTTTCGAATAAGTGGGTTTATAGCATTAATTAGCTAGGACAAAATCAAAAAAAGACGATTAATTCACTCTTTAAAAAAAAAAGAAACACTAGGGTTCTATACATTATATATCTCTCCTTCCTGGGCTTGGAAATTTGTTAATCGCAAGTCGGGAGCATGAAAAGACAGGCTGTAGAAAGAGACGAAGATAGGCGTAACTCCACGGACAGGATATCCCAATTGCCACCACCCATACTGCACCACATTCTCTCTCTCCTCTCCCAAAGCGACGCCGTTCGGACTTCCGTCCTATCCAAATCATGGCGTCACCTCGGATCCACTCGCCCCAATTTCGAGTTTCGCGAGAGCTCCTTCAACGGACCCAAAAAAACATTCTTGTCCGTTCTCAACAACACTCTACAGAGGTACCATGATCAAAACCTTAGCACTGACCAGTTTCTCGTACAGATGTATATCGTTGATTTCAAATCAATTTCGCTTCTCAAGAAATGGGTCCCCTTAGTCATGAAGCTCAAAGGCGTGAAGACGTTTCATCTTTCCTTTTTAAGAGAGGACTCATCGTCTTTTGCTCTGCCCAGCTCCATATTCCTTAAATCCGAGTCCCTCCGAGAATTACATCTGGAGGGATGCAATTTGAACCGAATTAACCCGACAGACCCGGTGCAATTAACTCATCTACAAACCCTTCGCCTCGACCGAGTCCACATTGTAGATGAAACTTTAAACCAGATATTATCTAGCTGCCCTTCGATCGAAAATATCTCTCTCTTCGTGTGCCACGGGTTCAAAACCATTACGGTGAACAAACCCCGTAAACTCAAGCACTTCTCCTTCAACAACGCTTACAAGCTTTGCGAAAAACGGGACGACTGCGTGGACATTGAAATCGAGGTGGGCCCGACTTTTCTTGAAACCATCCGCATTGTCGGCTGTCGGCATTGGTCACACACCCGTAATAATATGTACTTCGCTCGTCTCAAGTCTTTATATCTAAACGACGTGCGTCTATCTGCTAAGTCATTCGACAACTTCTCGTCTAACTTCCCCTGTCTCGAAGAATTGACATTTAAGAGTTGCTATGGGTTCGAAGAGTTTCGGCTCTCGAGCCGTTCGGTCAAGCGCCTGACTATCGCGGATCTGAACGGGTCGACCAGGGCTGCCATTGATGCCGCAAACATACTTTATTTTGAATATTCGGGCGATTATCTTCCGTCGTCAATCTCCGTCACGACGACTTCGAGCGAGTGGACGTCACGTGTACGCGTGTGGTCTTGTGTGGATTACGGTGGCGGTGCTAATTATGTTCCAAAATGGTTTTTTAAGCTAAACGAGATGCTCAAGGCATTGAGACAATCTCGGATTCTTCTGGATTTCTCTGATCGTTTGTCGAGGTATCGGCACATTGAAGACACTACTTACGGTGGTTTCTACAAACAAGTTGTGGTCGAGGACCTAAGTTTAAGGGTATGCGATACACCTTCTTCTCTTCCGGATTTATTAAATTGTGTGTTTCGTATTTGTCGTCCAAGGTACATTAGTGCATGGACCGAGTGGGAAACAAAAAACAAAGTGCTCACGGAGCTTCTATGCAAAGTCCTCGTCGGGGAGAGAGAAAAGAGGGACTACTTGTGGCAACAAGGTTTGGGGGAAGTAAAAATGGAAGCCTCTGACGATGAGGGGAAACAATGGCATGCTGTCGAGGGGGCAGTTTTGTCCAAACAAAAGATGCGCGTTCGACTGGAATGGAGAGATTTAAGGTAGCTTGCTTAGTTAATTGAGTTTGCGGGGACTTACTATATATATTTAAGTTGCTGCTTCTCGTAATTATGTTAGTTTATGTACGGCCGAATCATTTGTTTTAGTGTTGTTTTTCTATATATTACCTCACAAGGATGAGAATTAAGTTTTGGATTTAAATATATTTTTTTTATTGGCCTTTTCTGTTGCTTGGTTGCTTTCTAGTTATGTTCGCTATTTTAAGTAAACTAGGAACCGGCGATGGAGGAGGATCTTTTATTTTATTTTTTTGTCAATTCTTTTCATAATTTCTCAATTTTTTGTTAATGTCAGCAGCAATTCGGTCCACCTCATCATTTCTTGGCTAAGTTAGAAAATCGAACTAAATGTCACAAAACTATAAAGGTTATGCACTGTGACCAAACTTTGTCAAAGTTAGGGACCGAAGAAGATGACTTTGGCAATCTTTCCCGTAATTGTGTCAAAGAAGATAATGGAATTGGAAATTCAGTATCTTTACGTAATGCTAAGTTATAAACGTCATCGAATGTGTGATGTGCAGAGTTTTGGTATTGTTGGTCTTGAAGCTAGTTAGTCACTTGGCTGTGTGTTTTGTGTGTGTTTTATGCCACCATTTTCCTAGCTAATAATGCTGAATAGAATTTTTATCTCCATTGATTTTCTTTGTCCTGTCAGTTGTTTATTCATTCTTTTCTTTTTTCTTTTTAATTGAATTATTTAGTTGCTTGAGTTATTTTTTCAGTAAGGACTGGAGGTCAACATAAGATAAAATAAAATATAGTACTGATCACTCGACCGATCAGTGAGCCTGAAAGTTCAAACAACATTCCGTGGTGACAAACCAACCATGTGGCGCAAACAAGAAAGTGATGAAAACTAATGTGTAATATGATACATAGTGGACAAGGCGAGGGAAAATCCGTCGTGCCGTTCCACCAAACATCCCCAAATGAGTGAGCTTTCTTAGACGGCGCATCTGCCACCCCATTTCCCTCCGAAAAATGTGTGATACCCGAAATTGAATGTTTTGCAAACGCGAAAAAACAGCCTTCACCCGGCTACGGAAGATACAAGGTACCATCGGCGAACGGGTGGAGAAATGGTATGCTTTTTAATTATGCCATTCCCTCATCGGTATTTAGGAAACATTTATATGATATTTGCTGTTTATATAGCTTGTCCTAGTTGAAGGGAATTTGAAAGGTCTATAGAAATTAGCACTCATAAAGTGTTGTTGAGTGTTAATAACAATTTGAAAATTTTACAACCGAAAATTACATTACATGATCCAAAACGGTATAATACAAATCTAGAGAATAAAATTTTGAAATATCTATATACAGATCTGTATACACACGCACACGGTATGAATCTCCTGGTCACCTAACATGTCTATAGATATGGGGAAATAATCTTTCATAGAAAATAGTCTTCAACATTGCGTGAGAGGCAAAGTTCTAAAAGACACGAGAAGTGTCGAGCGGTAAGATCGAGCCTCAAGCTTTACAAGTCTACGCGATAAGCTAGCTTATGTCTTATTTAAAGGACTTATAAGCTCTCTGTATTTAAATAAGTATTGTTTGGTTGCATTAGTTTATTTGAAAAGTCTGAGCTTATCTAAGATACTAGTATTACAAACGTTTCAAATAAGCTCACGGGCCTTTTGATTTTATTCTTATTTTAACCCTTTTATATTTTAGAAAACTACACTATTATTTCATTATGTATTAATTTTGTTTTTAATTTCACCACTTTAATTGTTAGATGAATATCTAAGAATTATTTTAGTATTGTGAAATTATTATTATTATTTGACTAAAATGAGGGATTATTTGACTTAAATTAGATGTAGGACTAATCGGCAAATAGATCCCCGTTTGAAGGACTAAATTCTCCTTAGAAAAGTAATAGGGTATTTTTTTTATTTAGTAGGTTTGTGGTGGACCAGCGCCGGTGACTCTTTGATGCGGTTAAGAACTTTTTTGGAAATGGAAGCACTTGAATTTTTCAAGGGGATGTTGTCGTTTCTTTTGCTAGTCAACCACCATTTATATCATGTACTTGTTAAATTATTTATATTATCGTATCATTTTATGAGAAAAAACGTATTTGTTATTATTTATCAATTAATCGTTTCTATCATGTGCTATCTTATCATTTAAAAAAAATAAAATACTAGGGACATTATTTATAATTTAGGACTGGGCCTAATGTTATTAAGGACCGGCCTGGTAGTAGTAATAATAAGCCTCAATTCATGGTCTAAACCACTTCGCAGTAGAAGATTTCAACAAGCGCTACAATGCACAAGAAATACATCCTACCAACATTGAAATCGACATCTCGACTATCGAAACCATCACAATCGTAGCATGTCTGTTTAATCACCATAATATCTACTTCCCCAACCTGAAATCCTTAACTCTGCAAAGAGTTCAACTATCTAACAAGAAGTTCAACTTCTTTTCGTCCAGCCACATGCCCTGTTTCGAATGCTTGACCCTCGACTCGTGCTACGGGTTCGAAGAGATCAGAATGCTCATTGTCACGTTTGCGTGTGAGGTCAAAATTAATCTCCTACCAGGCCCCCGTCTCATTCGCAACTAAATACACCCGGTAGGAATCGAATATAAATGTGATCTTCTACAATAATTTCAATAATGACCCCTTTTCATGGTTTGGTAAGGAGAACGAGATGCTCAGAGCGATGAGAGGGTTCCGAAGCTCTCTTGAGCTTTCTCAAGTAAAACACAGTGAGCCTTTTGAAGTGTTTTACGGCAAAAGGAATCGGCGGCGCGGTATTGAAGGCGACCAACGTCGAGCGGCTTTTTATGAAAAAGGGTACCGGAAATTACATTCAACGGATGTGACTATGAGATCATAGTGGTTGAGCACTTGAGTTTAAGGGGACGTTATACACATTCTTCACTAGCGGCTTTCTTGTATTGCATGTTTCGTATATGTCATCCGAGGTACGTGTGGCAGGACTTGTTCTCTAATGCACAGAGTGATGGGGAGAGGGGCAACAAGGAACTGATGTGTTGCTGTTTGTGATCCTAGTGATGGAGAGAGAGATGAGGGAGCAATTTTCGGCCACGGGAATTTATTATGGTCATTTGATATCTATAATTATAACACTAATCATCATTCTTATTCTGCGTGAAATGGTCTATCACGACAAATATATAGAATGGCAAAAAGTGAGTATATGTTATCAGTTGCATCTTTTGGTTTCATTGACCGGCGAGGGAGACTTTTAATTTGATGTATTCCTCAAAGGACAATCAATCATCTGATTTAGTAACATAGTAACAGCCAAAATAGACCTCAAAAAGATCAATACGGAAAGAGTATACCACAAATTTTGTTGTCTGCATACATTAAAAAAAAAGAGATTGTATTCATAAAATAATTTTGTCGTCTGCATACATTACAAAAAAAGAGATTGTATTCATAAAATTTTATTAAGTTGAAGGAATGTTTAGAGTTGTTGAATGCTTCGAAAAGTCAAGAAAATAGACGAAAAATTCAAGTAAAAAGGACTAGTGTTGTTGAGTTGTTGGTGCCAATTGCACCCATTCGGTCAACACATACAACAGTCTTTCCTCTAGGGCAGAGTAGGTACCACCTACTTAATTAAATATAAAGAGTTTCAAAGCTTTGGATGAATGAGGGCCATTGACTCATTCTCTGATCTTCATACTGAATTGAATGTGAAAAAAAGTAATTTGATCAGGAAATTCACAATTATTGATGTAAAGCAATGTTTTTACAAAAAGGGGTAATTTTGTTAACTTTTAGACATCACTTCCAACACAAAACCCCAATCTAAACACCCTTCCATTGGTTTCATTTTATGATGAACTTACAACTTGCACTAAATGATGTCAAATGAAAACTTTCTTTTTGTTTCACATTTTACAAGAACTAATATTTACAAGGATATAAGCATCACTCCCAAAACAACAACAACAACAACAAAAAAAGTGAAACAGAGAGAGAAAGAACTTAAGCACCAGGGACACATGAGAACATTCTATGGCTCCTAAACCTAACAAGTTGCTTGGACTTAGCTGCAGAAGAGTCAACCTCCTCCAAGCCAAAACCCCTAGCACCGCCTCCGTCGATGTGGGTCGAGTTAAATCTCCGGAGGTGGGCCCCACGGAGGCCCGGAGCCCTGTTAACATATTGATCATCATATTTCCTGCTCAAATAGCCATGATGGTGATCATTTTCATTTATGTAGAAATCTGCTATGTTGTAAGTGTGAGTTATTGGTGCAGCTGAAGATGGAGATAAGCATTGGTACTGCCTGCGAGTCTTGCTCCTCTTGAGTGACTTGTATACTATAGGAATAAGTCCATCCATTTTCTCTATCTAAATTTCTGCATACAGATTTTTTTGTTGAGGGACTCGTTTGTTTTTAGAGAACTCTGTTTTGGGGGTTATAGGACAAGTAATGAATGGTTTTGAGAACTGTTGGCTTTAATGTGGGTTTGGTGGGAATGTGAATGTGATCTTTTTTTGTTGTTTTTGTCCACACTTTCAAGTTTCCACTTGGGTGGTTAATAATAATTTGGAAGACTTGGAAGCACACCACACAACACGCCACCTTTTATTTGACTTGTATACTCATACAGGAAACTAATAAGAAAACTCCAAAAACTAAAGCTCAAACTATAAATATTTGATTATTAGTAATGACATTTTTTTTATAATCTTTGTCGAGTAGAATCAAAGAAAATTGTTAAAAAAAAGGAAAAATAAGAAAAGCAAACATAAATTTGCTATTGTTCATAGCTAGGGTTAGCCAAATACACAGATAAGTTCAAAATAATTTTTCATTGAATTACTCAGAAACACAATACATTTATTTATACAGATAATAGAACAATCCAGATGTTCCAGCTGTCAATGATCCATAGCCACTGGTTTTCATGCCAACTAATGTCCTTTCCAGCCGTTGGCATTATGATTCTTTACAGCAGGTGCATGGATGCTTATTTGTGCATGGGATGAGTTGGATTTGTCTTCTTCTTGGAGCTGCTCATCTGCTGCTGATCCACAGCCTCCTTTCCATGCACATGCATGAGGCTTTTGTCTTTTATCATGCCCCCTCAATTCTATGCATCTTTCATAAGTTACAAACAGCTTATTCCTCATCCTTGCATAGAATTGACCTGACAAAGCCTTGGTGAAAATATTTGCCATTTGATCAATTGCTTGAACATGTCTGACAGAGATAAACTTATTCATTACCTTCTCTCTGATGAAGTGCAAATCCAATTCCAGATGTTTAGTCCTTGAATGGTGCACAGGATTTGAAGCAAGTGCAATGGCTCCTTGATTATCAACCCATACAAGACTAGGCTGAATCAGATGTATTCTTAATTCATTGAAAAGAGAATGCAGCCACATTATCTCACAAGTTGCTAGGGCCAAGCTTCTATACTCAGCTATGTGCTTGATCTGGAAACAGTAGGCTGTTTTTTTGATCTCCAAGAAATGAGATTATTCCCTAAGAATACACATAGTCCTAAGGTTGACCTCCTGTCATCCACATCAGATGCACAGTCAGCATCTAAGAAGGCTGTAATTCTGAAGTTGCTGCATTTGGTTAGTTTAAGCCCATAATCCATTGTTCCAACAATATACCTCAATATCCTTTTCACAGCTTTCCAATGCAAGTCTAGGGGAGATTGCATGAACTGACTTACTTTATTGACTGCAAAACAAATATCAGGCCTGGTCAAGGTGAGGTACTGCAGTGCTCCAACAATTTTTCTATATTGATGTTCATTCTGAATAGGTTGTCCATGATCCTTTGATAGGGGTGGATGAGAAAACATGGGAGTGTAAAGTCCTTTTACCCCCTTCATCCCAGCCCTATAGAGGATATCTGCAGCATATTGTTTCTGACTGAGGAATAGGCCATCTGGATTGTGTAAAACATGTATACCAATGAAGAAACTAAGTGGACCAAGATCTTTGATTGAGAAGTGATTCTTAAGTTGGTGAACCAAGTGATCAATAGCCTTATTAGAATTGCCTGTGATGATTATATCATCCACATATGCCATGATTAAGAGATATGAAGAAGATGAGTCCCTGATGTAGAGTGATGTGTCAGCCTGTGAAACATGAAAATCTAGTTCAATTAGAACCTCACCAAACTTACTGGACCATGCCCTTGAGGCTTGCTTAAGCCCATATAAGGCCTTGTGCAGTTTGCAGACCAAAGGAGGATTTGAGGCCTGTTCAAAGCCAAGAGGCTGCTCCATGTAGAGTTCACTGTCAATATTCCCATTAAGGAATGCATTGTCCACATCAATTTGCCTGAAAGACCATCCAAAAGTTAGTGCAAGAGAAAATATAACTCTTATGGTTCCTGGCTTGACAACAGAACTGAAGGTCTCTGTATAGTCCCATCCTGGATCCTGATTATATCGTTTAGCAACAAGTCTTGCTTTGTGTCTGACAATGGAACCATGAGGATCCCTTTTTAGCTTAAACACCCATTTACAACCTATGATTTTCTTGTTGTGTGGAGCAGGAACCAAGCTCTAAGTTTTGTTCTTGATCAAGGCATCAAATTCATCCTCCATTGCCTTTTTCCAAGCAGGGACAAATAATGCACTGAGAGCATTTTGAGGTTCAACTTCTTCTGACTTTGCAACAAACAAAACCTTTGGTTTGTGAATCCCTGCCTTTGATCTGGTGATCATGTGATGTGTACCTGCAGCTTGATCAATATTTTTAGGTGTATATGTTGTAGAAGTATGAACATTCTCAATAGGTAAATCTATAGTAATAGTGCCCCCTAGAATAGATGATGTAGTGGATGTGGATTGTGTAAGTGAAATGGACTATGTAGAGACAGGAGAACAATGTAAAATAGGGAATTGTGTGGTGGTGTAAGTGGCTGTGAGGTTTGTTCTAAAGCTGGAGGTGGAGTTGATGAGATTAGTAAAGGGGCTATAGGGGGTATAGATGAAGTAGGAACAGAAGGTGAATATGGTATGGGAGGCTTATTCTGCTGAAAGGGAAAAATAGTTTCATCAAAAACCACATGCCTTGTGATTATTATTTTCTTAGAAGGCAATAAGACCTTGTAACCCTTGTGATGTGGGCTGTAACCTAGGAATACTTCAGGTAGACTTCTTTGTTGGAGCTTATGATCATTGTAAGGCCTCAATAATGGATAACAAAGATAGCCAAAAGATCTGAGGAAGGAATAATCAGGCTTGTTCCCAGTTAAGACCTCCAAAGGGGTTTTGAAATGCAAGGTACTATTAGGCAATCTATTTATTAGAAAAACTGCACTTGTGAAAGCCTCATCCCAATACATGAGAGGAGTTTTGGATTGTGAGATTAGAGATAAACCTACTTCAACTATTTGCCTGTATTTTCTTTCTGCCAAACCATTTTGTTGAGGGGTGTAGGGACATGACACCCTGTGCTGAATCCCAGTTTGAGAAAGGATAGGTCTTAAGGCAATAAATTCACCCCCACCATCAGTTTGCAATGTTTTGATCTTGCATCCAAATTGATTTTCAATCAAAGTCTTAAAATGCAAAAAGGCTGATTTAGTGTTTGGTTTATGCTTTAAGAGATAAAACCAAGTGAACCTTGTAAAATGATCAATAAAGCTAACATAATACTTAAAGCCAGAGTGAGAAATGACTCTATATGGACCCCATACATCACTATGCACAAGATCAAAGGGATGACTGTATTCAGTGACACTATCAGAAAAGGGAAGTTTGTGTGCTTTAGCTTCAAGACATGCTACACATAAAGATTCAGCTTATTGTTGATGAAAGGAACATTACAATGTTTGAGTGCCCTCTTAACAACATCAATAGAGGGGTGTCCCATCCTAGAGTGCCAAATGGCTAAATCTAGGTCCTAAGTTATTGTAGCTGAAAAAACAGAAGGCTGGTGCAGCTGAGAATTGGTTTGAAGATTGTAATGAGGTGCTTGATTATGTTGCTTAAGATGGAAGCTGTAAAGACCATCCTTAAGGCTCCCTTGGAGTAGTGTTTCCCTTGTTGCTAGATCATTCACAATGCAAACAAAGGGATGAAACTCAAACAAAACTTGGTTATCTTGAGCAAATTTTGCTACACTTATGAGATTCTTGGTTATAGCATGAATATGTAATAGGTTATTCAACATAAAGGTGCAGGGATTGTTTTTAGAGGGGGATTTTACCATAGAAGAACCAATATAACCAATATGTGCAATGTTCATACCTGCTCCACTTGCTGTCTGGACTCTTTCTCTTCCTTGATAATCTGAAGCCATGTTCAAGTTCCCCAAATCATAGGTAAGATGATTGGTGGCTCCTGAATCTAGATACCAGAGGCTGTGTTGGCTACATTCTGAACCATTAGTTCCAAAACTGGCTAGGTGAGCTGAAGGAGAGGCATTGGTGCTTGAATGATTGCTGTTAGTGTAGGGAGCTGCAAAATAGTTTGTGTCAAACCTATAATAGCACTTTTCTACAGTGTGATTGTTATAACCACAAATCTGACACTTAGGCCTGTTATTGCCAGAAAACCTTCCTCCTCTTCCCGTTGAATTATTCCCAGCTCCTCTTGAGTAAGTCCCTCTTCCTCTTGCTGAGTTGTTTCTGCCTCTAGCACTTGAGTTGTTATAGGTCCTTCTGTTTGTTAAGACTGAGTGGCCAGATTAACAGAGAAATGAGAGTTATCTGGTCCTACAGAGTGAGTGATGGCTTCAGATCCTTCAATGCGGCTTTCATAAGATAGCAGGGCAGAGTAAGCCTCCATAAGGCTACAAGCTTTAGTCCTTGTGGTCAGAGAGACAATGGCTGGATCATATTCTGGTCCCAGTCCTGTGAGCAAATGCAAAACTTGATCTGTCTCCTTAATACCTTCACCAACAATGGAGATCATGTCACAAATCGATTTGACCTTGTTGAAATAATCTCTGATGGAAAGATTTCCCTTTTTCAGCATTTGAAGCTGCAGCTTGAGTTGCATAACCTTTGCAGAGCTCTCCTTTGAGAGTGCCCCATATCTATTTGGCACTCCTCAATCCAACAGTGGTGACAAGTAGGTTCTCAGAAAGTGAAGATAAAAGCCAAGGGGCAATGAGCTGGTCTTGCTTGATCCAGTTGATATAAGCTGGGTTCATCCTTGGTGTTTCACCATCTTGTGCAGCAATTAATCTCTCCGGGACTACAATATCTCCTGTGATGTAGCCCTCTAATCCATATCCTCTTAATGCAGTGAGGATTTGTTGTTCCCACAGCAGATAGTTGCTGTCATTTAGTTTGACAGTGACTAGTTGTGTTTGCAATTGAACCACAGGATCCAAGATATTATTTGAAGAAGATGTGGCCATGAAAACGACAGATGATAAAAAAGATGAAAGCTTTCTAATGAAAAAGTTGAGTCTCTTTTAGAGGGAAAGAGAAACCATGTGCTCTGGTACCAAAAAAAGGAAAAACAAGAAAAGCAAACATAACGTTGTTGTTGTTCATAGCTAGGTTAGCAAAATACACAGATAAGTTCAAAATAATTTTGATAAACACCTTATATAGTTTATATAAGGTATACGGTGAATTGTAAAAATGTTAATATTATTTGTGCCAAATTATTTAATTTTTAGGAAAAGTAATGAGAGAGGAGTAAAAATGATTGATTAAATTAATGGTAAATATTGTTAAAAATAATATTTAAGATTGATATTTTTCTTGATAATATAAATTATTTAATTTGCTACATGATCATATTTTTGTCATTTGTTAATTTTCTTGTTTTCAATATTATTGTATTAAAAATGCTCCAACATTAAAAAATGTGAAAAGTATTGTTTAGTAGTATAATTTTCATCTTTCAGAATTGTTGAGAAATTTATTCTTGGTAATTATTCCTATTTTGTTATTTGTCTTTCTTGGGCACAAAATAAGTTAGGAAACTAGATTTAGGAATATATTATGTTCCCTAGTTTATGTTTAAGACTTTATTAGTTTCCTAGATTGTGTTTAGGATTTGTTTTAGGTATTTACCAAGTTTAGGATTTTATATTTGTCTATTTAAGACAAGAATTCCTAAAACTTGGGATCGCTAGTGACGCACGGGATTTTGAGAGAAGAAATCGACGCAGGACAAAGACGCACGACGAGCAAGAAAGAAGAACACGAAGAACTACTTTGAGCCATTGATCGTGATTAACAAGCTCTTCGAAGTTGCGTGACCGACAGAAAAGATCTTGCCATTCCGGCAACAAGTATTTAGTTAAGTTTATTAATATTTAGTTTTCATATATTACTTTATATTTTTGTATTGAGCGTGAACAAGAAAGTAATATAGTTTTCGGGTTTGTACACCCAAGTTCACAAGTACTTTTACTTGTGAACTGAATTTGTTATATCGTGTTCTTATCATTTTATTCTACTGCATATTTTATATTTTACTCTGGTCGATGTTGCTAACCAGTGTTGTTAAACATTGACTAACAACATCGTAAATTTGAGAATTATTCTTAAAATCATAGACGTTCAAATTTTAAAAGAATAAAGAAAAAGAGAAAAACTTTAAGATTATCATATCATTTCTTTTTATATGTTATTAAGAAAAACTAGGGTCTTAGAAATCGATAGGCGGGGCCTATAATTTAAAGGTAAATATCATATTTTTTATTCGAATATTTAAGTAGTAATAGACATAACTACATGACAATAAATTATAATCATAATGCATAATATAAGCTTATCACTAACAAAAATCATCTAGTATTTTTATCATTTCCTCTAGATTCATGGTATTCGTCTCGTTAGCTCGTGATCAAGTTCGTTAGTGAGTTCTTAATTTGATTTTAATTATAATTTTTATACTTGTTCATATATATATATATATATATATATATATATATATATATATAAACTTATTTATTTACGTATCTAGTAGGTGTATTATATACTTTAAAAAATATTTTATTTTATTTTGTTAATAAAGTAAAGAATAATTTAATTAACAATTAATATCGTTTGAGCTTGATTAAACTCGAAAAAGCTCGCGAGCCATCGATATGTTCATTAAAAAAAGCTCGAGCTCGATAATAAACGAGCAAGCTTAAACTCTATAAACTCGGCTCGACTCGTTTACAGCCCTAGCTGGAGTGTCTTGACATAGATTACGGCACACCTCTCATAGTCAGTCGAAAGGGCAATTTCCTGGGCCACACACTCAGATATAGGTGTAGCAATACTTGAGGGTTTCATTAACTCAATGTTGCGGCTTAGGAGTTGAGCATTCACAGTCTTAGGGCTGATAACGGGAGGAAGAAGCTCTAGCTCAAAGACATCACCCTTGCGTGGATCTAACTTAACACCAACAATACTCAAGATAAACCGAATGATCCAGGGAAAGAAAACTGAAAATGGGAACAAGTGTTACAAGTATAGGGGACTACATGATCAAAAATCAACATTCCATCGTGATTATAGAATGTCTTGATTTCGTAATCATCTATTGCACCCCAATACATATGGAGATTATATATGGAAGCATCTTTCTATTTTAAATTTCTTTATTATGGAATGTCTATCATGATTATAGATGTCTTAATTTCAAAGAAATAGAAAGACCATTGTCACCCAATATGCTTGAATCGACTTAAGATCATCAATTATAATCTGATTTCATTAGTGGTGTGGATTTGTACTTAGGTTCACAGATAATGGTGTGGTTCTTATTTAAACTTATTATATATATGTGTGTGT
>BMAC01000016.1:1520854-1531330 GCA_014905375.1 Phtheirospermum japonicum | reverse complement strand
ACCGGAGGGCACTTCTCCCGCACAAGAGTTAGTAATGAGAATTTGAGTTGAGAAGTTGTGTTGAGAGTTGTGATTGCATTGTGGCGGGAGAAGGTAACGCTGGACAGGAGGGCACTTCTCCCGACCAGACGAGATAGTGAGAGTTGTGATTGTATTGTGGCGGGAGAAGGTAACGCTGGACAGGAAGGGCACTTCTCCCGACCAGGCGAGATAGTGAGAGTTGTGATTGTATTTGTGACGGGAGAAGGTAACTCTGTACCGGAGGGCACTTCTCCCGACCACATGATTTTGTGGAAAGTTTATGAGGTTGTGTTATTGTGTGGCGGGAGAAGGTAACTCTGGATCGGAGGGCACTTCTCCCGCATAGAATTTGTGTTTTGAAAATTGAGAATTTTTTGTGATATATAATAAATGAAGTTGCGCGAGCTATTTTGATTCTCTGTGACTAAGTGGTTGTGATGTTTTACTTATGGTTGGAAGTGATATGCTTGACTTACGTGTTTTTCCCATGCTCTTTGGTTGTTTAGTAGATGGTTGTTCTTATGCGAGCTAATACATTCTGTACGCTGTTTGATGGGATTGTTAATAAGTCATGTTGATTGTTTTTAATGTACTGCGATCTCGTGAGACGAAGTATGATTGGTTGATGCGACCTGTAGTAGATTATGGGTTTTATTTCGTACATGGTTTGTGGTTTTATTACCCTTTGGTGCGAACTATGTGCATTTTTACCCTTCGGGGCGGATTGTGTGTTTTTACCCTGCGGGGCGATTGTTTTGTTACTCGTTGAATCTCATGGTCTTATGAGGATAGGAAATATGATTGTGATTGGTTACGAATTTGTGCGACCTATGTGCAAATCAAGTTTATTTGACATTTACTTTTTGTGCATAATCTGGTTGGATTACTTGATTGTATTAACTTGAGGACTACATAGGCGATCTTTATTGAGTTGATGTGGCCTAGTTGTTCTGTATTGCTGGCATTAATTAAACATAGGGGACTAGGTGGTTTTCAGTCCCATGTTATTGTCATATGGTTACAATTGGATTGTGTATGGTTTAACTGTTTTAATTTTGGAGACTGAGTGGTTTTCTTGGCGAGCTAACGAAATTGTTATGGTTATAAGATGATGTTTAAGTAATGATTACGGTTTGAGGTATGGAATGTTTTCTTGATCGACCTGTTTTAGGTCTTGTGAGTGGCTTATGATGTTTTGACTTTTTAAAAGCATATATTTTCTTGTATTATTATGCCCGATTATAACTTCAAAGCTGTAGAGGGAAGGCTGTATGGTTTTAGGTCGTCAAGTACGGAGTCTGGGGACTCYACTTSGGGACTCGCAGGTATGTCTTCTTGGGCGATGAGTGAGCTCAGCAAGCTGATCTTTTTGAGGTCGCGATTTTATYTGGTAAATTCTTATGGGATGATTGATGTATAGCTTGGTATATCAGGTTGGATGATTGATGTAGAGTGGTGAGGTGATTTGTGCATGTTTTATTCGTTTTTGATTYCGTTTTTGAAATTATTGAGTTCGAATGTGATTTTAAGTCGGTGGATAAAAGTTGTGTGGTTTAGGCCATCATATATATACAGTCGGAGACTTGGTCTGGGGAGAGAAGCGTATCTTGACTTTACGTTTTGGTTRGTTTATGKTTGCGATTTTGAATTATTGAGGCTYGTTGTGGCCGCAGGTCGTTGAAGGAGTGGTATATTTTCAGGTCGCCCAGTGTAAAATCTTGAGATTTAACTTGGGGACTTGTGCGCATGAGGTCGTTCAGTATATTAATGGTTGTGTGATTCAGATTACCTTAATTGAAGGGTATTTGATTGAAGGCTTGAGGTTGTTTTTCAGAAGGTGATCGAAAGAGTTAGTTCGGTGCGTTGGCCTTTTGTAGGTCGCAGGTGTGATTAATGATCTATAATGGATTATTGATATTGTTGCTCGATGAGATCGAGCAGGGTAATTTTGAAATATGATTTTATGAGGTAAAGTGATGGTTTGTGCACATATGTTGTTTGTGTTTGTTTGATTTCATGTTCACATGTCCTACCTGATTTCATAACTCAATCAGCTAGAACATGGGGGACTAGTTGATGTGGACCAAAATATCTATATATGATATTACGTGATGTATATGATTATTTGTGGAAAGTGGTTCTATCTTTAGTAGAGGGTGTGCCTCCTGGAAGATGAGCGAGATGTGTTATGTCTTTGAGAAGTGAACGAGTTGAAGGCTGTTCCTTAAAAGTAAGCGAGTTGATGTGTCTGGAGTAGCGACCTGTAGTATGAGGATGAGTTCTCATATAGGGTCGTGATCTCTGGTGGGTTGGGCTGAGTATTTGAGCCTGATTGAAAGTTTAAATATGTGTATGGGCCTAGTGGGTTGTATGCCCGGGCTTATTTCGATAATATATTGAGAAGTTTCATGTTTATGGGAACTTGATATATGAGAAGTCCTAATTGAGAGTTGGTTATAGAGTTGTGATGAGAATGGAATTCTGGTTATGTAAGGTAACCCTAGATAGTGGAGGATTTCTCCTATCTCTATAAAAAGAGGCGTGTGCCTCTCATTATTCTAAACTTATGATATCATAATTGCATCTTGAATGATTTGAATGAAGGGATTGAGTGTTGATTTCGCTTATTAACTTAAGCGTCGGAGGGCCTTAACGGGCTCGAAATCCAGCCCGTTCTAAGCGTTGTTTTGCAGGATCGGCGAGGTCGTTGTGACAATTGTGGAAGGCTTTAGAGGTCGTTGGGACGTATTTCACCATCAATTCAGGTCGCTGATCTCTTTTCGAGGTTAGTACCCCCTATATTTGGTGGTCCAACTTTTTGGGCTTATCAACACCCAACATACGATGACGTTTAATAATGGAGAGTAGATCTCATAGCCAAACACTTTGACCAGTTCCTTAAGTATCCATTAATATCTTTATTCCAAAAAAAAAAAAAAATAGTTGATCAGATTTAAACAAGACCACCTGGAGTTGTTGCTTTTTATGAATCACAAGATAGAGAAAACAATTGCATGATAAAGGGATTCGTTGTAAAAAGATCCAACGTGACCGCATCAGTTTTACCAAATAATAATAAAAGATTTACTTACCTACCCATATCACTTTCAATAAGTCCTGAAAGGAGTGGCAAAAGGCATGAACAAATATTTATTATGGCCGTATCAGTTTTTTTTTTTCAAAAAGTGTCATTACATTAGCAAGCACCTGTCTTATGTGGAATTATAAGAAGAATTAGAGTACATTAATTAATTAATAGCATTGGACATGTCAAGTTGAGTTTAAGATTTTACTATGCAGTTTATTTAGAGTACATTAATTAATTAACAGCATTGGACATGTTAAGTTGAGTTTAAGATTTTACTATGCACCACTATCAGCAAAAAAAAAAAAAAAAAAAAAAAAAAAAAAAATAGAAATGAAAGGGAAAAGGATTTTTTTTAAAAAAAGGATACATTGGGTTCTAGCATAATATTAATTGCATTGACCAGCTTTTGCAGTGAGAAATCCTTGACTGAAATCGGAGCAGAACCACACCTCTTGTGTGGACTCTTTGCTGTATAGTTTGAAATGATTAGCGTAGCGGGATACTTACTGGCTTAACATTTTTCATATTAAATTTTTTCAACACCTTTTCGATTTACTTCGCCAATTTTTCCCCATCAAATCTCGAGTAATCTGCATACCCAAAATCTGCTTGACTTCTCCAAGGTCTTTCATAGTAAACTGTTCAGACAATTGTTTCTTCAATATATCCATTTCTCGAGTACAAGAATCTACTATCAACATGTCGTCAATATATAACAATAATATTTGATAAAACTATCATCAAACCTCTTGAAGTAGCAATAATGGTCAGCATTGCATCTGACGAAGTCAATATCAAGCATGAACTTATCAAACTTCTTGTACCCCTATCTCGGAGCCTGTTTCAAACCATATAAGCTCTTCTTCAGTTTACACACTATCTCACCATTACCTCTCGACAAGTATCTCTCTGGTTGGTTCATATATATGTCTTCCTCCAAGTCACCATGGAGAAAGGATATTTTTACATCCATCTGCTCTAACAGTAAGTTCTCTGTAGCGCCCATGCTCAAAACCATTCGAATAGTGGTTAGTTTCACAACATGAGTAAAATATATGTATAATCAATACCATATTTATGTTGAAATCCATTCACAACCAGCCTTGCCTTGTAACGCTTGCTCCCATCAGGCTCGTCTTTAATTCTGTAGACCGACTTATTATGCAGTGCCTTCTTTTTTTTGGGAGTTCAACAAGAACCCAAGTGTCGTTGGACATCAAGGAGTCCATCTTTCATCCATAGCAAGCCTCCATTTACTTTTGGTCTTACCATGTGCAGCCTCTGCGTAACATTGAGGTTCGCCATCAGTTAACAACAAATAGTAATTTGATGGTGTGAACTTATTAGGTGATCCTCACACTCTTGTAGACCTTCACAATGGAAATGGTGGTGTTCCTGGCTCAGCCTCAACAACCTCCAGGTCATTCTGAACTGCTTTGCTCCCACCTGAGTTAGAAATATCTAACTCTACAACCTGAGTACTTGCACTTTCAGAATCTGGTGCACCCATCATATCCTTATACAACCTGTTCATTAAATATGATATCTCGACTGTGGATTATTTTTTGATTATGTTCATCCCAAAATCTATAATCGAATTCATCACAACCATATCCAATAAATGTACATTTAATAAATTTAGCATCCAACTTACTTCTAGCTGCAACATCGATATGAACATAAGTGACATAACCAAATATTCGCAGATAAGCTAGGTTTACCTCCTTACCACTCCAAGCCTCCTCCGGTATGCCATTCTCCAAAGGAGATGATGGTCCTCTGTTAACCAGGAATGCAGCTGTGTTAACTGCATCTATCCAAAACATCTTTGGTAAACCTAACTTCAACCGCATACATCTGGCACGCTCATTCAGAGTTATGTTCATTCGCTCTGCCACTCTGTTCTGCTGAGGGGTTCCTCCCAGGGTCTATTCCATGCGAATTCCATTTGTAGCACAATACTCATTGAACTCTAAGCTCGTACTCTTCACCATTGTCACACCTTAAACACTTTACTTTAAAACCTGTTTCATTTTCTACAAGGACTTGCCACTTTCTAAAAGTATCAAATGCATCAGATTTTTTTTCTTCAGAAAGTATAACCATACCTTTCTTGTAGAGTCATCAATAAAAGTCATGTAGTATGACGCAACGCCATGTGATGTTATTGGGGCTGGTCACCATAGTCACTGTGTACCAACTCCAACTTCTGTTTCTTTAAGGTTCTGCCACCCTTCGAAAAACTCACTGTTTTCTGTTTACCGAAGACACAATCCTCACACAAACCGACACCAATTCTCCTCAAACCAGGAATGTGTCTCACATTACACAACTGCAATACAGAATCATTTGGAGTATTGATCCGACATCTCCCTTTCCCATAATTTTCAGAGGCTCATCATCAGCAAGGTAAACCTCCCCAAAATTTCCAAAAGTATACTGTTCCATGACCTCAGTACTACTGTAAGTATGAAATGATTCACCTGAATCTAAAACCTACAATTCTAATGGATTGCTCATACTCAAAATAAGTGTCTGCAATATCTTCGGTTGTTGTGTTAGCTTTGTCCTTCTTCTTCAATGGTGCTTAGCACTGGTTCTTGTAGTGACCTAACTCGTCACAGTTCTCACTCTTATCCTTCTTGACTTGCTTCTGCCCCTTGATTTTGATCTACCTCGATTAAATTTACCCTTTGATTGTGATCGCCCCATATTCTTTGTACTCAAAGCTAAACCTGAATTTATGCCCGATTCTCTTCTACGAATTTCTTCACTAATAATCATATCTCTAACTTCGTCAAACTTCATCTTCTCCTTCTCTGCTGAAGCACTAACAGTGGTAACTGTTCCGCTCCTGCTTTCTGGTAAAGAGGACAGCAAAATTAGGACTTGGACCTCATCATCAAAATCAATATCAACAGAGCTCAATTGGGTTTGTATCATGTTGAACTCGTTGAGATGATCAGTGATCTCATTACTCTCTAACATCTTTAGGTTGAAAAGACGTCGCATTAGATGAACCTTGTACGCTGCCGATGGCTTCTTGTACATCTCAAATAATGTCTCTAACATATCTCTTACATAATTTTTGCCTTGGTTGTATGGAGAGGAATGTTTCTAAACAGGGACAAGCGCACCACGGTCATCGCTTTTCTGTCCAACAATTTCCATTCATCCTCTTTCATGGCCTCTGATTTTTTACCTAGGGGCTGATATAGATCTTTACTATATAAATAATACTCGATCTGCATCTTCCAGAACCCGTAATCAGTTCCTTCAAACTTCTCAATTGGCGATTTTCCGTCACCCATCATATTCCCACCAAATCTTGCTCTTGATACCAATTCTTAGTATTAGAAGTAATATGATGAAAAAGAGAAGAATCAAAGAACGACACAAGAAATTGTTTACCTAGTTCGTTAGAGAGAGATTCTGACTACGTCAGGGAGCGCTACCAAGCCAGGAGTTTGTACTGTAATAATTTTTGAGATAGGGTTACAATTACACAACCAGGCTATTTATAACAAGAAAACCCGTGGACGAGGGCTTGGATGTGCAGTACTTCAGGCTTCACAACCCAACAGTTTTCCCCGCTGTTCTCCGGTTTAGTAAGTAAACAAAGAGACCTTATGGAAAGTGTACTACTACAGAAAAGGATATAACATCGGCTGTTTAACATCATTCTTCGAAAAACTGATGTTATATAAATTATTGTACATCATTTCTTAGAATCGACGTTATTTAGTATATATTACATCGGTTATATGAAAAGACCGATGTCAATTGTTCTCTTAAAAATGTTAAATTAAAAAATAATATAATAATAAATACCCAAATATCAAAAACAAACCTTGCTGCCTTTCTCGTCACCTCCAATTCCAATTCATCTCAGCCCTCTTCTACATCTCAGCTCCCCACGTTAAAATTCATCAGTCACCGCCTATCTTCTCAACGCCGCCTCGGAGTACGGCAAGCTGGACAAGCAGGGGATCAGGAAGTATGTGGACTAGGCTGAGGATTATCTTCGCCACTTAAATGGTGGTTCTGACCTTGACGGGAAACCTGGCTAAAACAAGACCACCGAATTTACTAAATTGCCGTCGGATGTGAAAACATTCCGGCGGCGACGAGGGTTTATCAATTCTCACTCCACCACCACCGCTCAAAGCTGCGCATCCACCATAACCACAAAAACCCTACGTCTCAATCTCATTCCATCACTTCTCCACGCCTCCACTGTCACTACCTACGATTCTAACTCAATTCTCAATCCATCACCAGCCCTTACTCAAGTATTTTGAATTTTTTTTTTTATAAATCTCTGAAATCGAAAATCCTATCCCAAATATTTTAGGGGAATTTTGTTAACGTGATTCAAGTTGCACCAAGAAAGTCGATTAAGGTAAAAAAGGAAAAAAGAAATAAAAAATGCTCGATTTATGTTGGATTATTAGTCAGGTTTTTGTATTTTTATATTTGTTTAATTTTATACTTTGTGTTGGTGTAGTTTAATTTATTCTGTTTTTTCTTGTTTATTTGTTGTATATGTTGTTAGCTTTAAGTGTAAATTAATTGGATATGGATCCTTATAATGTTGTGCATGTTTAATAGAAATTGTACATTTGTTGTGTGTTATGAAATCTTATATTTATACTCTTTAGCTTTGGTACCATGTACTTTTTGATAGCCAATATAGATCAGAATTTGTAATGTTTGCTTGAAAAACAATGGTTCTTCATTTCAGTTTTCTTAGTACCGGTGTGTTTGCTTATTGGGCGAAAGAGGAATGGTATGAATGATGTCATAGGATTTTACCGCATTTCACACCATGGACGTAAGTCTACTTCTTTTGTTTTCACCATTGACTTAACATAAACACCTGAATGAAGCAAAATATGATTTTAAAGTATAAATAAGTCTCAAGTATCTTGCCAATATTAGTTTTGCTAGTATGCCTTTGAGCTATCTATATTTGTTTACCACGCAAGAAAGATTCAAAAAAAAAAAAAAAAGTTGAAGAGCATTTAAATGCGCAAGTGAAAGACACATCTATTTATGTTTGTGCGTAGGTGAACACAAAACTATCAACATCGTACAGAAACATAGTTCAGATATGCAACCCTTTCTCAGCACCAACTTTGCATGAATACCAGCCATGGAATTGTCCATCTTCCTCAATCCAAATAGGTGACATCCCACAGGTAAAAGAATTCAGCCATTATTTTTCATGACCCTACAATAGTCATTTTTATATATAGTTAAGCGCGGGCCTATTTTCTTTTTTCTTTTTTTTCAAAAGTACTGAGACAGCTTGTATGCCCCGATTCCAGGGGGCGACCTGCAACAAAGGAATTCTGATTTCTACCACTAACTATAATACAATTGAAGCTTACTCTCTTTCAATACAGAAGCTAATTGGCGTTTAGCCCAGAATGGAGAGACTAGTCGAATGTGAGATGGTTAAGGATGCTTTCTCCGAGATCATTCAAAACCACTGCAGCCCGTTAAAGATATATATGAGGATGGTTTTGGGCAGTAATGGTAACGTTGGTTCTTGTATGGGCGGCTAGAGCCCACCACAACGACAATCATTATTCTTTAGATGGTTCTTTAGGTCTTTCACTTATTTAAATGATGTGTTTGTTCCCAAGTAAAATTACTTGTTACAAAAATATTCATATCTTACACTATGAATATTTTGTTCCTAACCATTATTGAATGATGTGTCTTTTTTGCAGTTATTTGTTTAAGACGCCGAACAAGAATTTGTCGTCCAAAGCTGGTGAACAATCCAAATTACCTATCCCACCTTTGGTTGGGGGAGCTTGTGCTGGAGGGAGCTCAACTTTGATCACATACCCTCTCAAGCTAGTCAAGACTCGATTGGCCATACAAGTATCAAATAAAAAAACACAATCGCCATTATTTTCCATTTCTATCTAATTTAGGGATAATTACCAAAAAAAATTAAAACAGGATTAGTTTTTGTAATTTCAAAATAAAAATAAAATTGGAGTTATTTTTTAATTAAGTCAAACCTCAAGGCTGGTCAGATTTTGGGAATGTTTTAAGTTCATTTGACCCCAATCGATCAATTGACAAGGTATATCGAATATATTTTTTTATCGACAAATCAGAGGCTAAAATGCAACTTCAAAACTTCGGGGCTGGATTTTAAGTTTCTATTTTAGGGACTGATTTATAAGGATACTAGTTGTCTTGGGAAATAATCAAGTAGTAAAAAGAGTTCATTTAGGCCTTGTCGAAAGTGATACCAATTAGGGTAAAATGATATTTTGAGTTGTCTAGGGCTTGTTTGCAATAAACAAGAAAACTTAGTCCTCTCACTGAAGTTTTTAAGACATTAATCTCTAAAGGTTTTTTAACATATATAATGGTTGTTATGACTTTATTTTTGTTTGAATCGTGAAGTTTGAAAACTAGAGGAGTCGTGACTCGTAAGCAATAAAAAGAAATAAAAACTGAATTTGATGGATTGATGTGGTTAAAACTTGATGAATTTTTTTATTGGGGGATGTGAGGTAAAGGTATGAGGTTTTAACGTTCAAAACGACAAGAAACTAGACCAATTATCTGCATTGTTGCTGCCAAAATTCTGTGCTGCACGCTGTCCATCCATGCCTTGGCTTTTGATAAACTCAAGAATCACTCAAATTTCTTTTTTGTTGTGAAAGTTATGTTTAAATTATAATCATGGATAATTTTTTTTGCCCCCCAATGTATGCAGTTTTTTTCACTTTGCCCCCTAATGTACAATAATTTTCGACGTTGCCCCCCAAACTTTATTTCCGGCAGAATATTCCTTTTAGATTCCATCGGCGAGCAGCTGGGGAGTAAAGTGAAAGAATCTTATAGTTTGGGGGGTAAAGTGAAAAAAAATTTATAGTTTGGGGGGAAAATTAAAATAATATAAATATTAAATTTTTGTTTTAAAATTTTATATTTGGAAAAGATATATAATTTTTATCTTATACTCACACACATACAAAGTTGTCAATACAATTCCAAATTAAAAAGAAAAAACCCATAAATTTCCAATTAATATTTATAATTTTCTAAATATAAATATTGTCAATACATCTTTAATATTATTAATTATTAAACATATGACTAAGTATTATGTAAATTATTATAATACAAAAAATAAAATTATCATTCAATATTATTATTTGTATAAAAAGTGTGATTAAATACTATATTAATCATGAGTACATTAATTATTATATAAGATTATAATTATCGAATGATTAATATGATTAAAATCTTATAATATCAAGATTTTAATTATATTAATCATTCGGTAATTATAATCTTATATAATAATGTACTCATGATTAATATAGTAT
>BMAC01000016.1:1433961-1492288 GCA_014905375.1 Phtheirospermum japonicum | reverse complement strand
TTTAAATAGCAAATACTTAATTTAAAAAGCTAAATTAACTAAACTTAAATTAATTAACTAATTAATAAATTAAACTAAACAATCAGAAACTAATGTAATAACTAAAAAGGAAATTAGATTCAGCAATTAGAACTAACCATTCAAATAAAAAACTACTAACTGTTGCAACCCTTAGRGCTAACTGTTACTGCTTGCAACCCTTAGCGCTAACTGTTACTGCTAACTGTTGGTCCAACCCTTAGCAGTAACGGTTAACAGCAACGGTTAACACTAACTGTTGGGCAGAACTAACATGAACGGCATGCATAAACTAATTTCCAACCAACAGAATATTAAACTATCAACAATAAGCATATAAGACTGAAAATAAACTAAGATTAATTAACTAAATGCGTTCAGCGAATCCAAACGGAAACAAACTTCAAGAACATAAACTAAATATTATTCYAAAAGCTTTAAAATCTAAGAATTAAAACTAAGAAACTAATGAAAGATTGTAGAAAACTTATTGTAGCTACTGGAAACTGAAAGTTCTTCGGCTAATCCGAAGAGGAAACACAGCGAATCGGTCTAGAAACGATGAACGGCGTCGAACGGGCTCGAGAACTCGTCGTCGTCGATTCTTGGTTGCTCCTTGATCGTCGCGTCTTGTTGTTTTTTTCCGTCTCCAAAACCCTAGGTTTACTCCGTTTTTAAGGTTAGAACACGCACACACAGACTTAGATACCCGAAATTCGGATTAAGAAGGGTATTTATAGGTTTTTTTTCCGCGAACTGGGCCGAAAAATCTGTTTCTGGGCTTCTTGGGCCCGCTAACGGTTGGTGCAACCGTTAGTAGCAACCGTTAGGTATATATTTTTTTGGCATTTCTGGCTGACGACAACAGTTGTATGGAAACCGTTCTGGAAAGTTACCGTTAGCTCTGAATTCAGCATTCTAACCGTTAACATCAGTTCTCAGTAACCGTTAAGGTTAGCGGTAACAACTAACGGTTGGAGTGACCGCTAAGTGTAACCGTTTGCTTCAACGACAACGGTTTCAGCATCATAACCGTTCTAGAAAGCCTGCCAGCTTCAATTCTTGCTACTTCTTCACCGGAAAGCTCGATTTTTGAATCTCGATCATCATAATTCATCTCTAACATGCTGAAATCTTCCGGTTACTTAGATATAAAGTGAAAAATTACAAATAATCACTTATTTGTATCAATCTAGATCAAAAGGCGGTAAAATAAGTTGGAAGTCTAAATATACGAAATTAAGCTAAATCTATCCAACTTATACCAAAAATAATAAGAAAAAGCAATTAAAATACAAACTAAAATCAAGACAATTACGTGCTAATCAATATCCTTCGAAAGTTTGGTCCCAACATCAATTGGAATATTGGTCGGCACGCATTTCTCCATCTTGAATTTCTTTAAAATTTCGTTTGCATAGCCTTCTTGGGAAATAAATATCCCATCTTTCTTTTGATGCATCTCAATTCCAAGATAGTATGCCATTAGACCAATGTCCATCATCTCGTATTCTTTAGTCATCTCTTGTTTGAATTCGTTAAACCACTCATCATTATTTCCTGTAAAAATAAGGTCATCGACGTACAAACACACAATCAACATGTTACCTTTATCATCAACTTTTACATAAAGGGCATGTTCATGAGGGCATTTTTTAAATCCTTTCTCCATAAAAGTTTGGTCGATACGACTATACCAAGCTCTTGGCGCTTGCTTCAAACCATACAACGCTTTCTTTAATTTCAACACTTTTCCCTCATGTCCTGGTAACAAGTAACCTTCTGGTTGATCTATGTAAACTTCTTCTTCAAGTACTCCATTAAAGAATGCCGACTTCATGTCCATTTGATGAATTTTCCACTTCTTTTGGGCTGCCAACGAGATCAAAAAATGGATGGTTTCCAAATGAGCTACAATTCCAACCTTTTGTTTGTATCCTTTGACTACGAGCGTTGCCTTGTAATGTTCTATCTCTGCTTTTGAATTCTTCTTCGCCTTGTAAACCCATTTGACTCCAATGGATTGTTGCCCTTTTGGAAGAGAAGAAAGTTCCCAAGTCTCATTCTTCTTAATTGCACTAATCTCATCATCCATGGCTTTCTTCCACTTTTGACTCTTTGACGCCTCTTCAAAGTTTATGGGCTCAGTATCAGCAAATAAGCAGAACAAGTTTGGATTTTGATTGAGCTCGTAAATTTCTCTCAACGATCTTGTCTTTTGAGGTCTTCTTCTATTTGAACTCTCGCTTTCCGATGAAGGTTGTTCACATGGGGGTGGCGATGGAGGACTCGAGGGCTCCATCGTCTCTTCTTCGACTTCTTTCAAAATAGACTCAAAAGGGTAAAATGTATATTGCTCCTTATCTTGAATACTCCAGTCTCAAGAACTCTTTTCGTCGAACACGACATCACGACTAAGATTCCTTTTCTTCTCAACTGGATCATACAACTTATAGCCTTTCGATGCTTGATCATAACCAACAAAAATATATTTTTGGCTCTTCACATCAAGCTTGCTCCTATTTTGATCTGGTATGTTGGCATGTGCAATACTACCAAATACTCGCAAATGTGAAATGCTTGGTTTGAAACCACTCCACTTCTCTTGTGGTGTTTGATCACGAACACTTCTTGTCGAACTCCTGTTGGACAAATAAACAGCACATTCCACAGCTTCTGCCCAAAATTCTTTTGGCAAATCTTTGCTCTTCAACATGCATCGAACCATATTCATAATTGATCGATTCTTCCTTTCCGCGACACCGTTTTGTTGTGGAGAATAAGCAACGGTAAGAGATTTCCGAATACCATTTTCTTCACAAATTTCTGGAACTCCGTTGAAGTGAACTCGCCTCCATTATCCGACCTTATTGCCTTAATTTGTAGTCACTTTGCTTTTCGACTAGAGACTTGAACCTTTTGAAGTTTGTAAACGCCTCTGACTTGTTCTTTAAGAAAAACACCAAAGTCTTTCAACTAAAATCATCAATAAAGGTCAGAAAATACCGATTATTTCCGAGTGATGATGGTTCGATAGGTCCGCATATGTCCGTATGGATTAGCTCCAGCGGTTTCTTTGCTCTTGAGAGAGATTCTTTTGGAAAGGAGTGTCGGTGTTGTTTCCCTTAAAGACATCCTTGACAAATCTGATCAGGATGATTTATCACAGGCAGTCCTCTCACTAACTTCTTGGACGACATCATCCTCAATCCACCAAAATTTATGTGGCCGAGCCTCAAGTGCCATAACCATGACTCGTCTTCAAAACACGCTTTCAAGCACTTTGCCATGTCGTGCTGAATTTTCAACATGAACATTCTATTATTTGACATTTGTACCTTGGCTATCAACCTCCCTTCGGAATTTCTTAGGTACAATCTTTGGCCCTTCATGTGCACGTCGTACCCTTTTTCGAGCAATTGCCCAATGCTCAAAATATTTGCTTTCATTCCAGGTACATAATAAATATTTTCAATGAATTGGTGTCCGCCATTCTTCAATCGAATGAGAATTCTTCCTTTTCCTTGGATGGTGATTTTTGACATATCACCAAATATGATATTTCCGGCAACAGTAGCATCAATATCAACGAACATGTGCTTCTCCCCGCACATGTGATTACTCGCACCCGAGTCGAGGTACCACGAAGTATTTTCCTCTTCAATTGACGCTTTCAATGCCAACAACGATTGGTCAGAGTCTTTTTCGACAAGATGAGACTTTTCAAAGTTAGACTCATTTCAGCACTCCGAAGCATAGTGCCCAAACTTGTGACAATTATAACATTCGACATCTCGTTTATTTTGATGACGACTAAATCCACCTCTTCCGCGAGTTCGTGATTGACGAGATTCCGATTGTGACTCTTCATTATTGTATGGACTTTGTTCTTCTTGACCTCGTTCACGTTCACGTCCACGACCGCGTCCTTGTCCATGACCACGACCTCTACCATGGCCTCTACCACGACCGCGATATCCAAAGTTACTAGATTTATGTTGGTTGGAATTGATCGTCATTGCTTGAAGAGATTGCTCGACTTCCGGTTCTCTCATTCGTCTTTTTAATTTTTCTTCATGCGACATCATTCGACTCTTCAATGGCTATTACAATGTAGTCGAATTTCTGAACAAGAGATCGAAGTACCTTTTCAACAACTCGCTTTTCTTCTAACTTTTCTCCATTGCTTTCGAGTTAGTTAACAACTATCACAACTCTTGAGATGTAGTCGGCTACTTCTTCGGATTCTTTCATCTTCAAGGACTCAAACTCTCCTCGTAGTGATTGGAGTCGAACTTTCTTAACTTTGTCGATGCCTTTGAAAGAATTGTTAAGAATATCCCACGCTTGCTTCGCAGTGGTTGCTTGTGAAATCTTTTCAAAATTGTTGTCATCCATGCCGAGTTGAATGATAGAGAGAGCTCTTTGATCTTTTATCTTGGCTTCCTTTAAGGCTTTTCTTTCGGCTTGGCTTAAAATAGTGGGATCTTGTGAAAAATCATATTCTCTTTCAATGGTTTCCCAAACATCTTGTCCACCAAGATATGTCTTCATTTGAATGCTCCATCGATTGAAATTATCTTTCGAGAGCTTTGGAAATGGGAATGCTCCACTTGCGGCCATCATCTTTTTAGAGAATCGAACCTTGCTCTGATACCACTTTATTGGAAAATGTGGGCTCAAAATAAATAGCAGCGGAAAAAATATAAACACTCTTGTTTATTAACACACAATTTAATAATGAACTCTCTTAAACAACTCATACAAAACTCATACTTACAAATGACAATTTACATGGCTATTTATAAGACTAAAATGAAAAGACACAACTAATCATGTAAAGGCACAAAATATGAAAGGACACACATGTTCATGAATGGACACTATATCAAAAGTCACATCCATTTATGAATCTAGCTTATATTATTTAACTTTCAACACCAGACTCATAAAACGATGTTGTTCTTCTCTTTTTTGAGCCTTTTCCCGCATCTGCTCTTCCTTCTTTTGAAATTTTTCTCGAAGCTTCAACTTCATTTCTTGAGCAACAATCTTAAGTTCCATCTCTTTCTTCATCAATTGCTCTTTCAATTCAAATTCCTTCCTGCTATTCTCTCTTTTTAATTCTAACTCCTCGCGTGTGAAGCTAATTTGCTTCTCCAATGTGGAATGGAGGTTCTTTAGTGCATCAACCACAACAATATCTTCGTTAAAATTTATCTTTCCCTCCTTACACACTTTCCTCCCTTCAGGGCCTACAATGCCATCAATTTCATTTCCCCTTTATGTCATAGAGTTTGTTTTTTCTTCCTTATCATCAATTTGTGTAATAGCATTTGTTGTCAATGTATCTCCACTTTCAGATATTGTTCCTTCTCTAGATTCATTTGTTTCCGTAAGATATTTTGTGCACCATTTTGGATTCTTTTTTAATATCTCCCAGCAATCTTCAAACTTGAATGGTTTGCCCTTGCGTCGATCCTGCTATATGCAAATAGCTTGTTGGAAGATATAGTTGGGGTTTAATGTTGGATTCATAGGAACATATTGATTTACCATGGGATTAGATCCTGTTACCTCTACATGTTGTGGAACAGAAGAGTTGTTTGAGTTTTGAAAATTCATATTGCAAAGCCTGCATAAAGTAAACACGTTAACAAAATTAAAATTCATTTAAAAAAATCAAGATCCTTCATCACCTTGCCAACAAAAGGTCTTTCATACATAGTCTGCCACTTTTAAAACTCATAATTAGTTTTTGCAATCTCCACTATTATTAATGGGTACACTAACATTTTAGTAGATAAAACGAGTAAAAATAAATAAATTAAAAAATTAATCAATATTCATTGGACTCAATGCCCAATTTTATTTTTGCCACATCAAATGCACATGACCCAATAGACAATGCATTAGAGAACGAATTTTTGGAATAAAAAATCATTTGATCCACGTCTGCACAATTGTAAATTATAATAAGCATGCATGATGAGACATCGGGAGCTTTAACGTTAGAATAGCACTTCTCGATTGAGCCTCGTCGCCTACATAAGCATCCTTTAGCCTCATCCTGACCATCTCGCCTTTAAACCGAGGACGACCGACCATGCTCGGAAAAACAGCCATCGGGGCATCGTCACCAGCAAATCCGGCCTTTATCAGAGCGAATTATACAATAATTAGAGACAATTAAGCATAAAGTAATAATAATACCATTGTGATTCTAATTAAACCAGATAATCGACTGATCACCTTGAGTTATCATATTTTGCTCGTAATTGTTGCAATTGGGTGATTTGATAAGTTCATTTTTGGATTTCATGTTTATTCAAGGATTTTGAGGTGTTTTGGCCTTGAGATGGACTAGTGTGAGCCCCCGGTTGGAGTTTTAAAAAGATTGGGCCTCAATTTGATGCATTACCGATGACATTGGGTATCCAGTGTCAGCACAATTTCGAGATTTTAGAGCCTTCGGCCCATAAAACGAACAGGTTCACATCCGTATCTTTAAAAGGAGATCAGTGGCAGCAGCAGAGAGATGGCTCCCCCCTTAGAATTTTTCCCCTTCTTTCTTCTTGAACCTCTTGGATTGACAACCCAAGAGTGTTCTTGGTTTTCCTTCTTCTACCTTTACAAACTCTAGTTCCTTAGATTTAACTGATCTTAGATAGTTTAATTATTTTTAGTAGGTCTTAGATTAATGTTAGTGGATTTCAGTAGTTTAATTGCTCATTCGAACGATGTTACTTTATTCCACTAATTAGTAAGTTCTCAATTTTCTTTACTTTACTAGTTTTCAATTATTAGAATAATAACTCTTCAAAAAAAAAAACTTGTGTTTGTTGATTGTTTGAGATTGTATTGTTGAACATGTTGATGATTATTGACTAAAATTTACGGGTCTGTGCCTATAATCATTTAGAACCATCAATTGGGATTATTCGGTGCTTAATCCACAAGTTGAGATCGACAACCTGGCTCGTAGGTTAAGTGTTCGATGAAATGTCAATAAGTCGTGGAGATGATTCTAGAGCACTAGAGCCCCTATTTCTTAATTCTTTTCAAAGTTTTTGATTTCATTGTTCATCGTTTAATTCAACGTCTTGATTTCAAGTGTTTAGATTATCTTTTTTGTCATTTTCTTGTTCGTGAAAACAAACACAAAAAGAGCATCTGATTAGTTTTTCTCGAGAGATTTGGCTCGATTCAACTTGCCCACCTACAAGCGAGCTCGTACTCTTGCGAGCGAACTTTTTAAACTTGACACACTTATATTTAAAAAGTAGGTGCGTAAAGTTCAAATCACGTGTTATGTCTTATGATACATCAATGTGACTCGATATATTCATCTCTTTTTCTGTATTTGAGAAATACATCACTTTATGTTGTATTTTTATATAGTTGGATAGTTGAGTACATATATATAATTCCATATGTTACGATACATCATATTGATGTTAAATATACATCACAATAATTTTAAAAATATTGAGTTGTGCTAATACGGTCACATCACAAATTAAAAAAGTAATTCATGCTTTACTTCATGGGTTATTTTATATTCATTTGTACGGTTTATTAGATGTATTGATCGTGTGGATTGATGTACATTATGTTGGATTTTGTTGTATCATTTGCAAGAAATAATTTCTGAAATTGATGAGACAGCTACCTTGTTCACCCAACTGCTGAAAATTCTGATTTGATCAGTTGTACTGGATATATCATACATCAATTTAAAAGTCTAGTTCATTTTATAAGGAAAAACTATTAAGAGTTTGTGATTGGTTTATGTGATGTAAAATTATCACATTATTGATTTACATAGTGTTTTTAAAAATATATCTATTATACATGATTCTTTTCCCCTTCTTCAGATATATTTAGTGGGATTATGCAATGTATATTTACCGAGTTGTTGAAGTCCATAGTGAGTTTATATTATGTATATTTATTATCTTTTTGATATAAATAATGTACATATATAAGTAAGACTCTATGCACTACTACAGAAAAAGCTTTTTAAGGGCTGTTAATTTAAGGCGGTTCACGGGAAACTACCTTAAAAATACTTTTAACGACGATTATGGCTAAAACCACCGTTAAAAAAGTCATTTTACGGCGGTTCCCCAAAACTGACGTAAGATTGGATATCAGCTAATTTTAAAGTCGGTTCACTAACAACTGACGTAAAACTGACACACTTTACGGCGGTCTCTTGAAAACTGACGTTAATATTGGATACAACTTATTTTAACGTCGATTCACTAACAACCACCGTCAAAACTGACACATTTTACGGCAGTTTCTTGTAAACCGACGTAAAATGTCTCAGTTTTCACGGCGATTTAATTATAACCGTTGTGAAATGTGTCCATGCTTTTCTGTGTTTTTTTAAAATAATTTTCTCTTTATTTCCTTTCACCATCCCCATTTACAATTTCAGTCGCTACCTGCAGTTCTTAAACGCAAGAACCCTAAACCCACCATCACTCTCCTCAGATGCCACTCTACCTGCAGTTCTTAAACGCAAGAACCCTAAACCCACCATCACTCTCCTCAGATGCCACTGTGAAAACCCCAAAATTTCCCCCACAATGTCCTCATTGATTTCAAAAATCCCATCCAAGTTCCTCGCTCGATTGCTCCTCTGTCGGGCCCTCTGCACCGCCGTGGAGGCCCGGACCCAAAAGATCGAACGCATCGTCGGCGAGCTCCTGGACCTCAACAAGATTGAGCGCCATGATTAAGTCATCCTACTAAACTACAAAATGGGCATTAATCACTACAGTCGGCCGGCTCCACAGCCGGCCTGCAATCCCTTTCGACGGTGCGGTGAAACTCAAGGTGATTAAGGATATTAGGGCATTCACAGATCTAGGGCTGAAGGAGGCCAAGGGTCTGGTGGAGAAAAAGCCGGCAGTGGTGAAGAAGGGGGTTACGAAGGAGGAGGCCGAGAAGATTGTTGAGAAGCTCAAGGCAGTTGGTGCTACTGTTGGCCGAGAAGATTGTTGAGAAGCTCAAGACAGTTGGTGCTACTGTTGTGTTGGAATGAATCGGTGAGAATTGTTTTTTTTCACTTAGTCACGTGAATTGTATTGAAAAATGAAATATTTGCTTCAATGAGTTTCTATGTTGCTAGTTGTTTTTTCTCTTAGTTTAGTTATACAAGATGAATCTTGAATATTGTTTCTTTAGGTCATACTAAGTGGTGAGTTCTCATGTTTTTCATTCAGCTCCAATAAATCTGACTTTTGTAAGCGTGAAACAAGTTAAGTTTTGTTTATGACATGGGTTTTCCTAGTTATGGGTTGCCAAGTTTCGGTCTGAAAATCGAATGAAAACACCTCTTCCTTACATAATCATATTTGAGTTGTCAATGCCTTTTGTTATTTTAGCCATTGCTTTTGCAAAATGGTTCGATGAAGGTATTACATATATATTTGGATGAGGTGGCTGAGTTTTGTTTGTGAGTAAGAGTGGTGGAGATTGATGATGAGTAATGTTGACTATCATGTTACTTAAAGTACGCCCACCCTCGAATTTTCGCATTTCCATCCCAGATTCACTATGAACAGTTGTGATTTTTCTTCGATGATGTGGTGATATAGAGATTTGAATAGATATTTGTGCTATGGTTACACTTGTATACCTTGAGCGAATGTTTGATATATGTAAATATAACTTGTTTGCAGGAGTTCATCGAATTCAGAAACATAAAGCTGCCAGTAGATTATCTTCGGATTCTCGTTCTTATTTTGATGGGAGCACTGGAAACGATATGGTCGTTCCTACAAATCTTTTGCATATGTATACTATTTTATGATGTAAATTGCGTGCTCTAATATTGTATAACTTCGATTTGAGCACTGCAGTTCTCTAAACAGGTACCCTATACACATCTAATTGTGATTACTTAATTTATTCCGGCTCATGCTTTTTACTGTGTTTTTTACTTGGTAACTTGTAGGGTCTTCCTGTGATAGTGTTGGTGTTGAGCTCAGCACATTTGATAAAGCATCTGTAGGATGCCATAATTCTTATGTATTTAGCTTTTATTTACTTTACAAGCTATGAATAATTCACAAAATCTGAGTAGGAACGTTTTATTTTATTTACTGCAAAACTTTGTATTTACTTACTTGTGTACAATGGTTTCTGTCTTAGGTTCACTACTATGTCCAATCGTACATCCAAATGAATGAATATAGAGATCATGTAATATTGTTGAGTAGGTTTCGAGAAGAGTTAAATTGCGCAAATATCTATGGCATTATTTTCTTGACTTTTAATATGTATTTCCATCACATAGCCTTCTGCAACGAAAAAATACGGACGATACATTGGCACATGCATAAAGATTCTGGACATGACTGGTCTAAACCTTTCTGCTCTGAATCAAATCAAGGTATCTCTTTGTTCAAATTTAACATAATAGTTTTGTTACTGCAAAAATATTTTTTTGCTGTAGCCGAAAAATTCGTACAATATTAGTAAATTCTGTTGACATCAAATATAATTATTATGTGTTGCAGTTATTGTCTGCAATATCGACGATCTATGACCTGAACTATCCTGAGAAGACTGAGACTTATTACATTTGAATGCGCCATATATATTTTCATCATGTTGGAAGGTTTTAGCATGTTACATGATCTGTTTTATTCAGTTTTGTATGTACAACGTCGAAATTCAACCTAAACTAATTCAGTCTTTCTTTTTTTTTTTCTTTGTTTATAGGTTGTTAAAACTCTTCTGCAAGAGAGAAGAATATACCAACCCAGTTATAAGATGTTTATTGATGGTCCCATGCTCTGTAATTCTAATATAATTTTGATATTTCTATTTGCTCCCTTGCTTATGTAATTCAATGTGAAATATTTTTTTGTCTCCAGAAAGGAATGCTTGTGTTTGATGTCGTCCAATTTGATGGAATCCTAAAAATTATTTCCGAGTTCAACAATGTCGTCTCCTGTCTGATCCGGTAATCTGATTTGAATTATTAATTTTGGTTTTTTATTTCATTTTTTTTTATTTTTTTGGAATGTTTATTCTTCACTTTGATTACTTTTTGTCGAAATGAGAACCCAAGCTACAATATTTATTACAGATAATTGTTTAATTATTGTTGTTATGTTAAGGTTCTTTTGAAGTAACAGAGTAAGTATACCTTGATTTCTACCTGCTCTGTTCTTACAGTTTATTTGAAGAATGCTTACTGCTGATTCCTTTTTAATATGTAACTAAAATGAGTGTTTTCAATATATACTTTTGTGAACAGCAATCCTGGTGAGGTCGTTGCCCTTAAGGTAATTGTTTTGTCATAGCAGCCTTGGTAGAGATTCTATGTAAGAACGGTATTATTAATTTTCCATTTCCTTGGGAATTCTAAATTTCCTTAAGGATTCGCAATCGGCAACGGGCTTACAAACCCCGAGATTCAGTATGGGGCGCACACTAATTATGCTTTGGATATGAAACTGATTTCAAAATCTGATCACAGCAGCATGAACAATTCAGTTTCAGACTGTCAAAAAGCAATTAAAACCTATGGTAATTCGTGTTTTCCAATTTGATGTCAAATTTGAATTTCAGCTTCTTAATAACACAATATTTAGTAGGATAATTATGAAAACTATATCTGGAAAAAAAAAACATTTCTCATTTGACTTGTAGGGGCATTTTTGTAATTAGGTTAAACTTCTGTGTATCATGTTAGGTCCTGATGGTGGATCTTCTTGTTTGGAGGCGTACATGGCTTGCAACACCATCTTCAACCTGATAGTTGACCTTGCCGATGGTGTAAATGTAAGAGTTGACTTTTTACGTATCTTGGAGCATAACAAGAAAAACATCGATTTTAACCACACGGTGCAATTTATTTATTTTTAGCTTGTAGTACTATGATGTAAGAAAGCAATGTGATGGCAACCTATGCTATGACTTTTCCGATAGGGGAGAGTTTTCTGAACTTGAAATCGGTTAGAAATGCTCTTGGCGTCGGGGACATAGATTTTGTGTCTTGTAGTTCGACGGTGTATATATGACGCGATGATTTCCAATTGGATGAGAAATCTTGAAGTTGGAATTCTTACACTTTCTGAGGATGAGATCAAATTACTCGTATATTGATTCGAACTTTCTGTGCCTACTTCTTATAAATAGTTTGTCAAAATTTTAAAGTTCGCTCGCAAGAGTACGAGTTCACTCTTGTACGTTGGTAAGTTTAAACCGAGTCAATCTCGAAGAAGCCAACAATCGAAATCTTAGATGTTTTGTTTGATCACAATTCCACAGTAGAACGAATCATGGGGGGAGAGATTTTGATTTTGATTTTATAAACTATGAATTTAAAAGCGAGAGAAATTATTGAAAACTAATTAACTAAGCCAATTAAACTATGCTAACTAATAGAATTAAAGATCTAAATGAACTAACAGCTAAAACTAGGGTTTTAGAAATTAAGAACAAGTAAAGATCTAAATGAACTAACAGCTAAACTAGGGTTTTAGAAATTAAGAACAAATTAACCAAAACTATGAACTAAGGTTTTAGAAATAGAAAAACCATGAACGAATTACTAATGCAATCACCAAACATAAATAAATGAACGGGATTGAAAGGAAAAGAATTACGATCTATATTATCAACTAAATCCAACTTATGCAAGTAACAACTAGTTTGAATCCCGAAAAAAAAGAACAAAGCATCAAAAATCTATAAAATTAACTAAGAATTAATCTAAAAGGTAATTAAAGAGTTCAGAATACTTAATATTATCTAGAGAAAGCAGTAAATCTCTATTCCAGAGAGAGAAAGATGATCTCGATCGAAAAACGAATCACAAGTCGAAGGAATGGAGCTTGAGAACTTGTGATCTTCAATCTTCTCTCTCAATCTTGTATCTATGTAACGAAGGTGGAATCGGGCTCTCTCTACATCTCGCAACCTTAGGAAGGTGAAAGAGTAACCCTTATTGAAGTTTGGAAGGGTATATAGGTTTCCAAAAGTTAGAATAAGAGTTTTCATATATGCCACAATTCTGGGCCCGTTAGCGGTAACTTGGCGGTAAGGGCTACCGCTACCGTTAACCTGTCTCTAAAATTCTCTCTGACGTCTTGTAATGGTGGATCTAACGGTGAGTCTACCGTTAAGATGACCGTTAAACTCTCTATCGCCACTTAGCGGTGGTTCTAATGGTAAGGTTACCGTTAAGCCTACCGCTAAACGCTATGTTGCCACTTAGCGATTCGGCTAGTGATAAGGACCACCGTTAGGGGTTAACGGTATCTTAGCGGTAAGGGATATCGCTAATGCTACCGCTAAGCTGATAATTGTGCTACTCTTTTGCCGAATAGTTCATTCTCGTCTCTCGGTTCTCGCAACGACTTGCAAGCTTCATATTTTCAGTACTGAACTTCCTCGACTACTTAGCTGTGTAGGAAAAAATAAAGAATAATCACGAAATTGCATCAATCACGATCAAAACACGGTAAAATAAGTTGGAGATATTTAGATATGAAAACATGCTCAATCTTTCCGACCTATACCGAAATTAATCACAATCTAACTAAAACACTACTTAAATATATAAAAAAAAACCAAGACAAATTCATGTTAATCATATATGCCGGAGAGTATGATCTCATTTTCATTTAGCTCAATATGATTCTTGCATTTAATTTTAAATTTTAAAAAAAAAATTGTGTGTGTTAGAATGTTTTGTGTAAGTGTCTTATATATTTGGAAATCGAATAGGAAATTCGAGATGGGTTCATGCGATGGAATGGTCTAGACAGAAGGACTTTGTAGCGGCTCCGACAACTCTATTTTTTGTGGACGGTGTGGAGGCCGTGCTGAAAAAGAGCAATGGGCCTTTAACATTCCTTAAGGTTCATGATGCTGGTCATATGGTTCTTATGGATCAACCAAAAGCAGCCTTACAAATGCTAACTGTATGGACGCAGGGAAGATTAGCTTCGACACAGGCAAATGATCAACTTGCTCCTATATTTAATTACCTGCTTTTATTTAATTTTGGTGTATTTTTTTGTTGAAATAATCAATATATTCAAAATATCAATTATTTTTCTATTTTGGTGAACCTGCTTTCATTTCCTTTTTTTTATTTTTTTTACTTTCTATAAGGTATTTTTAATGTCCGTTTTGGAAAATAAACTTTCTAAAAGGTACTTTTCAAGAACCGCCGTAAAATGTCCGTTCTGGAAAATAGACTTTTTACAAGGTATTTCTCAAACCGCCGTAAAAAGTGACGAGTTTTAAGGCGGTTTCTTGAACCGCCGTAAAAAGCGTTTGTTTTTACGGCGGATCAAAAATTGTCGTTAATAACTACGGCGGTGGATTCTACGGCGGTTCCAAAACCACCATAAATGGCCTCAGAAAACCGCCATATAAAAACTCTTTTCTGCAGTAGTGATGGTATACATTTAGTATCTTCTTGATGTACTTATAGTATAATTGTAATGTAAATATAACATTAATATAATGTATAAAGATTTAGATAATGTACATTAATCATGTAAATAATGTAGACACACAACATAAATGCGATATATGTATAAGTGATGTATAAAGATTTATATAATGTACATTTATCCTGTAAATAATGTACACACAACATAAAAGTGATGTACATATAATACAAATGTAATGTACATACAACATAAATGTGATGTACATATAACATGAACCTGATGTATAACATGATTTATATTCATCATGTAAATAATGTACATGTTACATAAATATAATGTACATATAATACAAATATGATGCACACATAATACAAATATTAGGTGTTGTAGAGTAATATCAAAATAGTACATTATGTTTACAACATCACCTAAAATATTCACCATATAAAAAATATCTACATATTCAAAAAAAAAAAGTCATTTCCCAAACTGCCAAGTTCCAATCTCCTCTATTTCATCATTAACATCAACTAGTTATCAATCATTATCTTGCTTTTCGAACCCTCCTCTATGTAAATAATATTATGTCATCAATTTCTACCCTTGTCATTTTCATTACACTAGCACTTCATGTAGTGAACAAAAAGAATATTTTATTAGTAATGTACAAACAATTACATAGTGATGTAAATAACGCAAGGTTAGAGATATATGAAACATTATATGTGCAATGTATACAGAGTGATACAATGATGTATTCATAACTGATGTACATAAGACATTGGAAGGGGAACGAAGCATATGATGAATATGCGATATACACACAACTAAAAGTGATGTATAGACTGATACCAAGTGATGTATACAAGTAGTAGAATTGGAAACTAACCATAATCCCAACACAAAATGAAGTTTTTTCATAATATCAACATGAATCAAAGCAAACTCGACACAAAAATAAAGAATGTTGTAAAATCAACAATAATCAAAACACAATCGAATATTAAAAGGAAAAAATGTTCTGATATCCACGTGAAGTACAATCAAAAATAAAGAGCTCTCAGTCAAGTTTTGGTTAGAGAGAGATGCTCTCAACTTAGAGAGAGAAACACCCTCTCACTAAGTGCCTAAATTTTGATTTTCTTGAACATTACTTGAAGTTTGAGAGAATTTTGCTTGAAAATTTGAAGATTTCTTTGAAATTTTGAAGATTTCTTTGAAGATTGCCTGAAGATCACTTGAATCTTGCTTGAAGACTTGAATTTTGGGGCCCACCTCCTGATTACTCTCTTCAATTGCTTGAAGATTTGAAGATTATTTGAAGTTTTGCTTGAATATCCACTTGAATATTTGAAGATTGCTTGAAGATTACTTGAAGGTTTGAATTTGTTGGCCCACCTTTTGATTCTTGCCTTCATATCTTCAAATTTTCAAACCATCATATTTTTTATCCCGAATATACCCCCTTGATTTGGTTTATTTTCGTCCTTCCCAAGCTCAAAAAAAAAGAAAAAAAAAAGGAAAAATTAAAAAGAAAAAGGAAAATTGAGTTTCTTGGGCAGTCGGTCAATGGGGAAGTCCAAGAAAAATCGTCCGAGCCCCAACAAAGCTCCAAGCCAAATAGAAGCCTTGAAGGCCCTGGATGAGACCCCTGACCCCTTCCCCCCTCTAAAAGGGGTAGGAAAGAAAGTTAATCCATCCTCATCCTCCAAGACAACATTACAACAGCAATTTGGTAACTTCATCTAAGACTTGGAGAAGACATCCCTTGCCGCCAAGCAAAGGGCGGAGGAGTTGCCAACCGACGGGACTCAAGGTGCTGACACAGCAAATGGCCCAGCAATAGACGACACGACTGATGCACCTAGTGCAAAAGAGGAGAATGTTTGGGCCAAGAAATTGTTTCCGACTAACCGAGCTCCGGGCCATGGTTTTAAGCTCACGGACTTGAACCTGCCCAAAGATGAGGGCGACAACGTCATCTTAAAGGAGGAGGACATCAATCGAGTCGAGGCTTCTTGAGGACACTACCTCGTGGGTTACTTTGAGGCTAAATTTCCAAGTATGGCAGTCGTTCGTGGAATTATGAGAAAATGGATGGTCCCAAGCAAGGCCTTTACTCATAGCAGTGGTTGGCTTGTCTTTAAGTTTAATTCTGAGCAAGATAGGGACAGTGTGCTTAATGGGGGCCATATGTTATCTATGATAGACCTTTGCTTTTGAAAGTCATCCCATCATGCTTCAAGTTTGATGATGCTGAAGTTAGCATGATGCCGGTGTGGGTAAACTTGCCGGGTTTACCACTCGATTGTTGGATGCAAAATGCCCTATAAAAAATTGGACAAAGATTTGGTAGGCCACTCGCCACGGACGAAGTCACGAGCAAAAAGGAGAGAATCACTTATGCTCGACTCCTTGTTGAGACGGATGTCTCCAAGGAACTAGTGAAAACAATCAGCATCCGGATGCCCTCTGGAAAGCTAAGGCTACAGCGCGTCATTTACGAATTTATCCCCAAATTCTATATCACTTGCAGAAGATTGGGTCATGCTACGGAGAGTTGCAAAGCCAACGAAAAGATAGGCGCGCCAGGTCCCTTCAAGACGAACCCTCGGAGGCAGCCTTACAAGAAGGTTATTGCCCTAACGAAGAAAGTATACGCCCCTAAGGCACCCCCAAAGTCTGGGCCGGCACCAAAGCAAACAATCAAAAAGGCACCACATACGAGCAATTCCACTGTGGCAAGTGGATCGAAGGGACCCGAGGAAAAGGCAGAGGAGACGCATGTCGTGGAGATATCGAATCCTAACTGAGAGGCTACTCAAATCACATCAAAGCCTACCGACAACGGACAGAAGAAGAGAATTGTTCCGGAGCGAGTTTTCGATCAAAACCAATATCCAAAGGAAGACCAGCTTCCTAAGGAGCCCACGAGTACCAATTCAAAGGGAAAGGAGAAGATGACTGAGCCACTAGCCAAAGCCGACAGTAGCGGAAATAGGAAGGGCAACGCCCTTCGTATTTCATCATGAAGTGTGCAAGCTGGAACATTAGGGGCTTTAACAAGTCCCTAAAACATAATGGGGTGTGGCACCTCATTAAGGAACAACATCTCGATGTTTTAGGCGTTTTGGAGACAAGACTCAACCAAGACAAGCTCTCGCGAATCTTGGCTAATAAATCCAATGGATGGGCGCATATTAATAATTTCCACAATCATACAGCGGGGCGAACTTTGATCCTTTGGAATCCCTCAAAGGTTGATCTCGAGCAAGTTGATTGATCTCCACAAGCCATCCACTGCAAGGTCACTTGTAAGTACACGTCAACCACCCTTATGATTAGCTTTGTCAACGGTTTTCACACCATTATTAGTCGTAGACCATTGTGGGACAACTTGGTGCATTTTAGCTCGCAGCATTCATTTCCTTGGATACTTATGGGCGATTTCAATAATGTACTCGGGGAAAATGAAAAATAAAATGGGCCTATGATCACCTCCTATGAAACAAATGACTTTGTGGATTGTTGTCAAAATGTCGGATTGGTGGACATGCAATATTCAGGGTGCCTTTACACTTGGTATGGAAAAGGAGTTTGGAGCAAATTGGACAGAGCCATGGTGAACCAAGCATGGATGCTTGCGGGACTATCGGAGCATGCTAACTTCCCCCCTATGGATGCCTTTCGGACCACTCGCCTTGCATCGTGACTTTGCTTAGTCAATATAAGGCTTTCAACAAACCTTTTAAATTTTTTAACATGTGGTCTAAGCATTGTGATTTTCAAGACACCATCAAGAATGTTTGGGTGAATGATGTGCATGGGACGAGGTAATTTTCTCTTTGCAGGAAACTAAAGCTATTGAAGGGTCCCCTCAAATAGCTCAATGCCAAGAACTTTAGCCACATTTCCGAGAGATGCGAGAGGGCAAACAAGGAACTGAAGCATGCCCAGCAACAATTTCATGACTCACCCAGAGACGATGCCCTTAAAGACCAATTTTGCACCCTACACAAGGAGGCCAATTGTCTTGGTGAGGCGGAGAGACATTTCTACTACCAGCAGGCCAAAAGCACGCACCTCAAATTTAGTGACAAGTGCACTAAATTTTTTCACAGACTTGTGAAGAGGAATACGAGAAGAAACCATATTGTGAAGGTCAAGCGCGACGATGGGTCCTTTACCTCCTTGCAAGATGAAGTTGCAAAGGAGTTCTCAGGATTTTACAAGAGATTACTTGGCACGGATACCTCATGCCAACCAATTGACCTCCATGTCATCGGCAGCGGTCCTACCATCTCCCCCAAACAATTCGAGTCCTTGGTTGACAATGTCTCGTGCGATGAGATCAAGGAAGCCTTGTTCAGTATCGGCGAAGAGAGATCACCGGGTCCTGATGGGTATACTTTGAACTTCTTCAAGAAAGCATGGCAAACAATGGGTGAACAGTTTTGCAGAGCGGTGCATGAATTCTTTGAATCGGAGCGACTACTAAAGTAAATTAATCACACGATCCTTACCATGATTCCCAAATCGGAATACCATTTTTAGTTGGGAACTACCGTCCTATTGCATGCTGCAATGTTACGTACAAGGTTATCTCGAAGATTCTGGCATCGAGACTTGCATCCACTTTGGGCACAATCATGGATCAAGCTCAATCTACTTTCGTGGAGGGGCGCAGCATGGTTGAGAATATTCATTTTGCTCGGGAGCTTTTGAGGAAATATCATCGGATCAAAAAGGTATCCCCTCGGTGCATCCTCAAAATTGATCTTCGGAAGGCTTTTGACTCATTCAGTTGAGGCTTTCTTAAATCCGTCCTCGAGGGGCTTGATTTTTGGGAAAAGTTTGTTAGTTGGGTCATGGAATGCGTGTCCTCCACCTCTTATTCCATCTCACTCAATGGGAGCCTGCATGACATTTTTGAAGGGAAAAGAGGTTTGAGGCAAGACGACCCACTCTCCCCGTTCTTGTTCGTTCTATGCATCGAGTACCTTTCGAGGTCTTTGAATATTGCCACGGCCAACCCTAGTTTCAACTTCCATCCGAGGTATGAGCAAAACCGAATTACCCACCAAGCTTTTGCCGATGATCTTATGCTCATGGCGAGGGGCGATCCTACTTTGGTCCGTGTATTCTCATGGAGTGTCTCTCTAGTTTCAGTGAAAAGTTGAGGCTTAGCATGAACGCTTTGAAATCGGACCTATATACAGCGGCAATTGTGGGGGAGGACCTTGAGGAGATCCAGGAAATCATGGGCATACCGCTTGGCACGATGCCCTTCCGTTACTTGGGCATACCCCTTTCGGCTCACAAATTGAGGCCGATGCACTACGCGCCCTTCATCGACAAGATTGCTTCATATATCAATGTGTGAACTGCATCTTCTCTTTCTTATGTGGGACGGGCGGAACTCATCCGATCAATACTCCAAGGAGTTGAATGTTTTTGGCTATCCATCTTTCCCCTCCCAGCAGGGGTCATCGATAGAATCACCAAGTTGTGCTTAGATTTTCTTTGGAATTCCAAGAATGCTCTGGTTGCTTAGGATGAAGCATGCCTTCCCAAAGCCGAAGAGGGTCTCGGCTTTAGAGGCATCAAAGCGTGTAACGAGGCTCTGTTGACCAGAGCCTTATGGAACATTCACAACAAAAAGGACACTTTTTGGGTTCGTTGGGTTCATAACATATATTTGAAGAATTTCACCTTATGGCAATGGACTTCGAGTCGGGAAGATTCGCCATTGCTCAAAGGCTTGATTCGCATAAGGGACAAGATTTGCATCTGGGAAGGGACTTTCGAGGATGCAATCTAAAAAATTCAAGGTTGGGACGGTGGGAATGGGCTTAGCATTGCCAAGGCCTATGATTACTTTCGGGATGCCGGGACTACTAAGCATTGGGTTGCCGTTGTTTGGAATGCTTGCATCACCCAAAAACATGCTTTCACCTTGTGGCTCGGCATCAAACAAAGGCTACTTACGAGGGACTGATTACACTACCTTGACATTGACAAGGCTTGCACATTTTGTGTCCGTGTGGACAAATTTTTGCAACACATCTTTTTCGAGTGCAGTTTCAGCGGGACATTTTGGAGGGGCATTCGGGACTGGATAGGCATCAGACGATCCATGACGACTATTGCCAGCGCCTTGAAGTGGATCAAGAAAGAAGGAAGAGGCACCACTTGGCACGGCAAGGCCAAGCGCATTGCGCTAGCGAGCACCGTCTACCACATATGGACAGCGAGGAACCGGTAGATTTTCGAAGGTTTGTCCCCACAAGTAACCAACATTGTTTTTAATATCAAAACACAAGTGTACAAGGCCATGTTCATTTTGTATCCCGATGTATTAATACATTTCGAACATGTAACTAGGGGTGGTTGATTTGTAGCTTTCATTTGTTGTACACCTGGGTATGCCCAGCATATTTTGCATTGCCTACTTTGTAGCGCCCATTCTTGGTCTATAAGATTTTTACATTTCGATCAAAAAAAATTAAAAATCATTGTATAATTAGCGTGATGGACGAAATTAAGCACAAGCGAAGCACAAAATTAAAACACACTCGAAATAAATGATACTTTTGATGAGTTTTTATTTTTACGTTTAGATATCTAAAGGGAAGAATCAAAGGAAATGATGTGTTTTTTGGACGTCGAGCTTAGTTTGTGACCTCGAAGCACAATGAAAGTAATACCTATAGAAATTTGTGGAATACTTCTGGATTTCTTGATGGTTATTGATGTAGTTTTTCAGAGGTTGTGTGATTTTTTCTGACTTGAGAACTATAGTCGTTATTTTTGTGCTGGGAAGGTTCCAAATGAGACGAAAGAAGAAGGGTTTCAAAAGGTTGCAATTAAGAAATATAAACAATGTCATTTTGGTGATGGGGTGCACCATGATTGGTGCACCCTAAGTGCACCATATAACAATTGTCATGAGAAAGTATCAAAATAGTCCCAACATTGATATGCTAACATACTCGTTATATTAATAAGCGCAAATTATACGGTGCACCATGTAATGCGCACTGGGTCAAAAAGCGAGTCGTAGGAATTAGTATATTTTTAGGGGTCATGTGTGCAGAGTTGAGGGTTTTTATTGTCTTCTTCTTTTAATTTTTTTTTCACAAATTCACTTGAAATTAACTCTCTCTCTCTCTCCCTTTTGAGAATTTCTCCTTCAATTTTCAAAATTTCTCCATCCTCAAGTTTTTTTGCGCAACAGCTATGACTATTGGCGAACCTGTAATTTCAGATATTTTGGATGGTGATGCATCTTCCGCACATGAATCAGAGCTTGGATATTTGATTATTTCATTGTCATTGTTCATCTGAATGATATCTTATATTATTAGGTATGGATTTAGTCTTTGTAAATGATATTTTGGATCTTAATGATTTATCTGAATAAGATTTTGTGTGATTGTTCATATTGGCAAGCCAATTTCATATTTTTCTATAATTTAGTTGGCTTGGAGTTAATTTTGTGAATATGATTGTTCTCAACTAGGCTTTTGTGTAGGTTTTTTTTTTGTAATTTGTGTTACTATTCATATTTGTGTTATGTATATCATGTGATGGTTTAAGGTACATCATTGCGATATTAGAGATTCATCACTTTTTTTTTTGGTGGGGGTGTGATTTTTAATTATATTTGTGTATTAGTAGCAATTTCTTGATATGTCATGTGATATATTAAGGTGCATCATTGTGTTACTATAAATACATTTGGTATGGCTCTTTATTTTATTGATTAAGTAACAGTAGTCCATAAGTATATCATGCGATGTATTAATGTACTTCATTTGGATGTTATATATACATTAGTTTTTACTATTGTTTCTTGATTATATCAATGTAGTTTCAAATTGATTTGTACATGACATATTATCTTAAAATAAATCAATGTGTTGTGATAAATACATCACTTTTTTTATGTACCTGTGCAGGTGTTGGTGATGAGATTTGCTCCTGGTGTTGATTTATTGGGCTTATTTGTGCAATATTCTATGAGTTATGTGTATCGATTATATGATGATTATGTGTATTAATTTGGAATTGTTGGAGGTGCCTATCTTGATCACCCAAGTACTAGAAGTTGCAAGTTGATCAAGTGTTGGAGATGTCTATCTTCACTATTAATATCCTTGGCTTATTTATAAGTTGAAGACAATACATTAAGAGTTAACTTTGCGATCATTCTTGTAATTAATTCTCTATTTGTAATGAACTCCGAGTTAACATTGCATTTGGGTATATGATGTATGTTTATTATCTTGTTGATGTACATATCTGCGAAAAATAATTTTTCATATATAAGTAGGATTATACAATAAATATCTAGCGTCTTATCGATGCAATATAAGAAAAATATTGTACATATAACATATATGTGATGTATAAGGACTTATATATGTACATTTATCATATAAATAACGTGCACACAACATAAACGTGGTGTACATATAACACAAATGTAATGTGTACATATCATAAACCTGATGTATGCCATAATATTATATGATATATGTATATATCATGTATATAATGTACATGTTCCATAAAGGTGGTGTGCCTATAATACAAATGTAAGTTTTGTAGCATAATATTGAACTAGTACATGAATGCTTACAACGTCATTTAAAATATTCACCATCATCCAAAATATTTGTATATTATTAAAAATAATAATTCATTTCCCAGATTTCTTGATGGAGATTCAATCTTCTCTATTTTATCATTACCATGAACTAGTTCCACATTTTCATCTTGCTCCTCAGGTTCTTCAATTGATTTTTTCTATTTAGGGTTATGTGTTTTTTTTTTCATCTTCTTCTGAATCATTTCTTTACTCGTTCATCTCTTTAATATTTATGTCTTAAAATTCCAGTTAGAGTCATGTCGTCACTATTTGACCTTGTTATTTTCATTTCACTAGAATGGCATGTAGTGTTTTTTTTGTGTGTGTGTATAAAAAACTGCAGAGTGGTGTATTCTCACAAGTGATATAAATAACACAACATGTGAGATATATTACATATTATATATGTAATTTATATAGAGTGATGTATCCGTTGGTATAAAGGGTTGTAAATAACACATGCTTGAGAATAGATGACATATTTTATTATATGGGTACAGAACTACAAATTGATGTATTCATTGACAAAAGTTCCCTCTAATATTATTTCCAATTAATGTACATGTAGGTGCAATATGAAGTAACAAATTGTATCAAGTGTGTGTATGGATAACAGTTCCCCACGATCTTGTTTCTAATGTAAATATAGATATAACACTATATACTAGTTTTCACTGATGTACATACCACACCATGAATATTGCATATTAAAAAAGTCATAATTGTATCTTTATAGAATCTTTTGTATTATATACTTAAACTGGTGAGTCTATTTTTAATATATAAATATGCAGCAATGCACAAATTCAGTGAAGATTAAAATTTACATTAACAGAAGTTGAACTACAAGTTATTCAACCCTTTCAACAGCTATTTAGCACAATTTTGGTTTGTTTTCTACTTCAAACGTACGAGATAATTTATAAAAATAAATTAATAAGATATTTAAGCACACATGTTTAAACAGAAGCCTTTATATAAGAATATAAGACAATATATTACATTAGCAATCTTCTTTTAGGAGGAGAAAACTTTTTTAGTCTTTCATAAACAAGGTCCTATATAAATAAGGACACTATTAGTGTGAGTGTTATTTCATAAACAAGGTCCTCTATAAACAAGAACTCAAAAAAAAGATCTTCTTTGAGGAATAATACATAAGCCTTTATTTAGCCTTTAGTCTTTAGGCTGGTATTTCATAAACAAGGTCTTCTACACCTTTTTTTTTACTTCACACTCAAACTAACACCCACACTAAATTTTATTTATTATTATAAGAAAATAAAAAGAAATGAGCGATGTCCTCTACTTCTTTAGAAGCTTAGAAGCTTGGTATTCATTGACTAGATTTCGAATTTCAATTCCGGACTCTGTTGATAAAAGATGCGTCATTACACCTCCATGATTGTGTGTCAGTGGTCTTGTTTTTTGTGTCCACTGGCTATTTCGTTGCTGCTTCCTCATAACTCAACCTTTTGTTTTGTAGGGTAATCTTTTCACATGATAGTTTGGTGTCGGTCCGATTTGGGTCGAAAGTTTTTTTCGAAATTGGGTTGTTTCGGTCTGGGTATGCTTGGCAGATCCGGGCAATTCATCGCCCAACATGCGCCATGTTACAAAAAATTTCCGATTGGTTTCTTTGCTTACCGGGATTTTGTTCTTCCATATAAGACTCTTCTCTTTGTTTCGAAAAGAGTTTCTGCGAAACCTGTAGTTGCTCTTGTTATTGAATTCAGGAGGAATGATCCATTTGCTGAATTCTGAAAGAACTTGAATGAGTACTTTACTTTATTCATTTCTTCTAGATAAACCTAAAGTTCCCATGCTAGTCTTGTGAAATCATCGTCTTCTAAAATTGCTCCTACTATCACTGTTGCATTTTCTGATGAGACAGCCTTAATATTTTTAATAACATTCTCATCTGGTCTACTAAGCTTGATGAAATGAAAAGTTTCATTAAAACCTTTCTTTGTTGGTTCAGCACTAGTAAAATACAGCTCTAAAATGTCACCTCTGACCAAATGTAGATTACTGGCCCAAGTCTCGTAAACCGCTTCCCAATCCATTTTAGTAGTTTGGAGATTTTTGCGAAATTTGGTGCAATAAGATAGATTGAAGTTAAGACTTCAAATATATACCATTATTGTACTTCATTTGGATGACTCTCCAATTTCATCAGAACTCTTGAATATTTTCCCGAGATATCAACTATTATTTTATCGGGGTTGATACCTCTTCTACTAACTAGTTTTTCCCACTGTCGCTGATAAATGTGCATAGGAGAAACTTTAATCCCATCAGTTTGTATCTTTGAAGTGTCAGTCTATGGCCCATGATCCAACTCTCCCTCTTTAACCCCAAAGGTGGTGAGTTGGCTTGAAGCCTCCGGTTGTAACACCGAGGTTTCAACATTGTCACAGCTTGTACATTCTCATGGAATGCATCATTTGCAACACTAGTGATTATGGTACTTGAATCCATAACCTTCTGGTTAGAGAATCGTTATCTAATTACTTGTTTTTGAATCAATTATGTAAAATATAATAAAAAAAACAAACGTGATAATTTTATGAAACGAACTAGGTGCGATAATTTCTCGACTGGTAACATTGCAACCCATCTCACCGAGATCTAGTTTGGTCAAAGATTGGTATTAAATTATAAAGATAATTTAATTTGGGAAATGAATAAGGTTTCATGAAGGCACCATACCCCCACCCTCAGTGCATTTACATCCATGTATTTACCAATATTTGTAACCAACTTTTAATTCAAAACAATTATAATGAAGTGAAAAATAGTGCCTTCACATCACCGTAAAAATTCTCTTTAATTTGACCAAAGCATGTTAGACACAATATGGTTGTAATGGGAAAAAAAATGTTTGAAATTTTAAAATAGCAAAATGTTATCCTTTTCGCCCAAATAGCAAGAGGAGGTACTACACTAATGTTAGCATCGAATAAACCGTATTAAACCTCATGTCGACTTCACACAATTCACAAACCCATTCATTTGAAAGCATAATAGTTCAAAAGTTCTGAGGTACATACACTACTACCGAAATAAAAATAAATAAATAAGCACACAAGAAAAGGAAACAATATATCTACTATCCATTTACCAATCAGAAACCCTGACAAGAATCACTTCATGATTAATAATTATACTCAAAACTGCAAGCCAACCCACACTACATTCAGACCGATAACAAGAACAAGCGTCCGAACAACCGTTCCAAAACAACGCGACACAACATAAAGGATCCAAGACAACGGAGTAAAATGTAATCGAATCATTTGGCAAACCTATCGGTCACTTAAACATTTCCGACTACATTTTATCCACACAATTCCCACTATACAACGTTTCTCACATCCTCGGCCATAACATAACACGCAACAATCTGTTTGTAATAAAAGTAAAAGCACCTATCTGATCTCACCCTCGCACGACTCGCCAGCTTAGAAACACTTCCTGTGAACAATGGCGGGACCGGATTCATCGTACTCTCCCTTCGCGATCCACATCTGCACAATTAAAAATTATAATAAGCAATATGATGTGACATAATATTGCCAATATTTAACACACAAGAAAATAAAATAAAATAACCGGGGCGGTTTAAGATGGAGAGGCACTCTCCTAGACTATCTGACGTTAGACCAAGTCCATTAAAACTAAATCCAAGAAATTTTTATAAATAAAAAAAAGGAAATCTTAAAAGAAATTTTTGAAAAAAAACTAAAACTAAAAATACATATAAATCCTTAAAATCCCCCAAGGTATTAATAAAATACAAAAATGTAAAATAATGAAAGAATCTGATGAAAAATAGTTCTGTCTGACGGAATACTTAACAATAGACGGTCAAACACATGTTTTTGTCTAAGCCAAAATCTTGGTTCGGCCACTCTTTAGGATTTTTCTAGTGCAAATAGATTGATAATTTCAACGGGAGCATGAGGAACCCAGAAAAAGAGCGGGGAAAAAAAAAGAAAAAAAAAAAAGGAACGATCATCACCTGTTGGAAAGTACTGAGAGAAGCAAGGATCGACCCTCCAATCCAGACACTGTACTTTCTCTCAGGCGGTGCAACCACCTTAATCTTCATACTGCTCGGAGCAAGAGCCGTTATCTCCTTACTCATACGATCCGCAATACCAGGGAACATAGTAGACCCACCACTGAGCACAATGTTCCCGTACAGATCCTTCCTGATATCCACGTCACACTTCATGATCGAGTTGTAAGTCGTCTCATGAATCCCTGCAGCTTCCATTCCGATAAGGGATGGCTGGAACAACACTTCCGGGCAACGGAACCTCTCGGCACCGATCGTGATGACCTGTCCGTCGGGAAGCTCGTAGTTCTTTTCGATGGATGAGCTGTTCTTTGCTGTCTCGGTCTCCTGTTCGAAGTCTAGGGCCACGTAGGCGAGCTTCTCCTTGACGTCACGGACAATTTCACGTTCGGCAGATGTTGTGAACATGTAGCCTCGTTCGGTCAGGATTTTCATGAGGTAATCGGTGAGGTCACGGCCGGCGAGATCCAGACGCAAGATGGCATGGGGAAGTGCGTACCCCTCGTAAATAGGAACGGTGTGGCTCACTCCATCACCAGAGTCGAGCACTATACCTGTTGAGGAGAAACGAAAAAATAATTTTATTTATTTGTCGAGGCTAAACTGCAATTTTAGGTGGATGCCATTTCATTTTAAAAAAATCTCCTAATTGAGATGTTTTAAAAATAAATAAAAAATACACTATTCACCCACTTTTACATTTTTCTCTAACCAATCACTCCCAATGTTTTAAAAAACGGAAGGCGGAAACGAGGCGTTTTGCTCGGATGAGGCGAGGCGTACGCCTCGAGGCAGAACGAGGCGTGCGCCTCAATTTGTTTTTTTGAAAAAATAAAATTAAAAACCAAAAATAATAAAATTACGCAAAGTTCAACAATACATATTAACTATCCTAATAGTTCAACAAAAACAAGAATAAAATCATAAATGTCGATCCTAATAAGTAGCACAAATTCATCTCGCCTAAAAAACAACACAAAGCAATTAAGAACAACAGATGTAACACCCATGTATCAAATGCATATTTTTACATTTTTATTTATCATCGTGCATTAAATTATAATTTTAGTGCCAAGCTCGTCACTATAAACTATTTTCTATTATTAGTTTTAAATAATCTACGAATTCTATTTAATCGAGTTAATAGTTCAGTTATCAAATAAATTATAAATCCCAACTTTTAAAACTATTATAATTTATTATTATCTTAGTTATATATTTATTTAATATTTTATTGGGTCGTCTATAAAATTTGTCCAATTGAAACTTAAGGCCGTCTTTTAATCAATTCTATTTCGGACTCCAAAACTAAGCCCAACGACATAGCCCGATCCCACCAAAACTCCAACCCTAACCTTCTAAAAATAAGTTTGTCCTTGGTATATAAAGAAAACCTAGTCATCTCCAACTTTCACAAAATTCTGCTTACACGGCCGCAAGCAACAGGTAAAACCAATCTTTTTTTTTCATCTTTCTTTTTCTCTTTTCTTCTTCTAAAGATTTTCAAGGAACACAAACCATCTAAACCCAATTCCCGGCAGCCATCGTAACCGGATCGGCTGCCATTTCCAACCATCACCCTGCCAACATCACAAAATCGCCAACCCCGACAATAATAAATAAAGAAAAAATAACATAAAAGGGGAAATTAAAAAAGAAAATAAAAGGCAGGCCTCAAAAACTGAGGCGTCCGCCTCAGTCGCCTCAAGGCGTACGCCTCGACACTTTGAGGCAGACGTTTCTAAAATGGGGATCTGATGCGGCCGCCTCGACCCGATTTCCCCAAAAACGTTCCGAGGCGCGCCTCGAGGCGTACGCCTCGGCTGTTTTTTAAAACATTGTTCACTCCAACCCATGTTTAAAATAAACATCATCCAATCAATAATCGTAGATGCACATTTTTCCATAAGTTTCACTACTCTCCTCACATAACTCTACTACCAATCATATACAATCGTTATATTACTATTTTTATATCAAACCAACTTTAACCATTACATTTTCATCTCATATCCGTTCTCACTCAACATTATTTACTCCTATTTCCAAAAAAAATGAAAATAAAAAAATCACTATTCTCAAATCAAAGCAAAATTTCTAAACCCTTACTCTTCCAACTTTATATATTTTGGTCATAAATTTATAGGCATTTTTAGATATGTTGGTACTTAAGGGCATTCTGGGAATACATTAAATATCGAAAAAAAACCATTTGGGATCAATTTACACACCAGCTTCAAACTATGAGGACCAAAATTGCAAATATCCAAAATTCATGGGACCAAATCATTACCTAGCATAATTACAGGACGAAAGTTGCTAGAACCTTATGGTTAGAGGACCAATTTCGCAATTTACCATATTATGACAATTGAATATATAGGTACATCTCACATACCAGTTGTACGCCCACTAGCATACAGCGAAAGGACAGCCTGGATAGCAACATACATCGCCGGCACATTAAATGTCTCGAACATGATCTGAGTCATTTTCTCTCTGTTCGCCTTCGGGTTCAGAGGTGCCTCAGTGAGCAGAACAGGATGCTCCTCGGGGGCAACACGGAGCTCGTTGTAAAAAGTGTGGTGCCAAATTTTCTCCATGTCATCCCAGTTGCTTACTATGCCATGCTCAATCGGGTACTTCAATGTTAGAATACCTCTTTTGGATTGGGCCTCGTCGCCCACATAAGCGTCCTTTTGGCCCATCCCGACCATCACGCCTGTGTGTCGGGGACGACCGATTACGCTCGGGAAAACAGCCCTTGGAGCATCATCGCCAGCAAAGCCAGCCTGTGTCAAAACAAGCCTTCATTTAAAATCAATCTAAAATACACAAATACGAAGAAAATATGAACATTATATTTCATAATCTAAAATCAACTGAAATTTTTAAATTATACTTGACCAGAACAAAGGCTCACCTTAACCATTCCAGTACCATTGTCAACAACAAGGGGCTGAATATCCTCTCCGTCGGCCATTTTGCCTTATGCTTCTATTAAACAAAGATCAGGAGTGAACTGATCAGGTTAAAAATGAATAAATCAAAATAAACGGCACATTACACATGTAGAAATGAAATAGAATAATTAGGAAAATGACCCCCCCAAAAAAACGAATCCCACTAAACACATACTTCACCAAACGTACTCACTGATAATGATGTATATGTATTATACATGTTTTATATATAAGCACAAAGATTTCAGTAATTTTCGTAAGTTTGATCAATCAACAACAAAATAAATAAAATAATAACGCCATAACAAATAACTAATAAATCAGGCCTGAATTTCAAATTGAGTTTTTTAAAGCAAGTATACCACAAATTTCCAGCTTCACCGGACCAAGATAGAGATCATAAATTTGTTAACACCTAAACAAAGTATTTTCTTATCAAAAATCTTCAAAATCAGCGGTCAACCTACATGTTATGCTCGATTCAAAACTTAACATCAATAGACCAATATTCATGCAATACTGATGATAATGCAGATCGAAGCGTATTTAGTCCCAAGAAATCAAAAAATAAATAAAAATCGTGGTTGACATAAAAAGATAAAACCCAAATCACTTTCAAAATTAATCCAATTAATTCACAGGACGGAGACCCAAAACCATTACATAAATATAAAACATGCTATTCTGGTAATCATACAAGCATACAAAAATTCAGATCCACAAATCAGACCAATAATTACTGAGGTAGAAACGATATATAATCGGAAAATTATGAGGTTTGCAGATTTAGCTCACCTTTGATTGGATCGAATTATGCTGCTTTACTGTGCAGAGACGGAGAGACTGTCAAAAAGGGTACAAGAAGGAATGTTCTAGAGATAGACTCTTAGTCCTATATATACTCTGCTAGAAACGCGTTTGAGGAAAATAAAATGGAATGACGTTGAAATGAAATGCAAATGAAAAAAGTCACATCTTTGATGTCACAAAGTCTTTCGCATTTGACATTTAGCAACCAAAACTAGTTTTATTTAATTATCACTATTAAATAAAATAAATTGTTTTTGGAATAGTTGACACTATGATACAAAGATTTTAAGAGGTGTATTCATTTGGAACTTCTAAATATATTTTAAAATTCGTTTCACTGTAAAATTTGTATGGATTTTCTTTTATTTTTATTGATGTTACATATTTATTGGGAGTTTATAAAAATTTTGTGAAATCTCATGTTTAAAGATGGGATTTGGTAGTGGGATTTTGTATTTATAATTAACTTAGAAGTCTTGGGAAATCTAATCAAATTACAAATTCAAAGAGTATTTAACTTTTTAAATATCTCATAACAATTTAAGAATTCAAAATATCTCAAATGAATATTTTGAGACTTTTATGGACATTTATTAATCCATTATAAATCTTAATTAAATACCTCAAGACTTTTATAAGTTTTAAAATATTTTAATTAAATACATCAGGATTTTAAAATTTTTAATATGTCTTTAATAATTCTAAATGAATACACCCCCTAAAGTAATGTGACATCTCCATAGTAAATTCCTATAAGATGATATTTAAAAAAAAAATTCTTTATGAGGCCATCAGATTTATTATATTTTATATATTTTCTCTCTAATTATGTAGATTGTGTGCTTTGATTTCGATTCTTACTTTGAGATTTTGGGGTGAAATATCTTTTTGTAATTATGGTTGAAAATTATTATATATTACTTATAATTAGATTTCTCTATTTATAACTTTTACTTTTATATTATAAAAATATAAGTCAATTACATTGACTCCCGAATGCCAACTACTACAATTTTTTTGGGAAATTGTAAAAAAATACTCTTAATTTGGGTTAAATGAAAAAAGTATTTATCATTGAGTTTACAATACAACTCTTTTTATTTTCACCTTTTATACTTAATTTACTTTTATTTTTCATGTTTACGTTTATTTACGATTTTTTCCTTTATGTATTTTTCTGTCTCTCGTCAACTTCAAAACTTAATCAAATCCAACACATAATACTAGTACAATCATCTCATATGAATCCTAAATGACCGTCATACATATCTGGCATGACTAAATAGCCGCAGGGTCCGAGTTATTACGATTGATGAATTGTTGCGATGAATTGTTCGTGGTCAGGTCTACTATTATACTTTCTCTTGTTTACTTGTTCATAGATCATTGAAATGGTTGTTAGTTGGAACTGCTCCAAGTGATTGCTTTATTCTTGATTGAATCTCAATCTGTAGAACTCCACTGTATGTATATTTTGCACATCTTGAAGGAGAAGACGAAAGAGTAATTGTTTTTGTATATTCTAAATAATGAATCTAAAAGTACAACTGGAGTGTATTAATATACATTCCCTTTTTATCTTAATTAAAGACATAACAAAATCTAATTAACTAATTCTAATTCTAATTAACTGGTCTTGATGAGGTGGCATCTTGACTGTCTTCACTAATATCTTTACACCCACCCGCAAGTGGTGCATGAATATTAATCATGCACAGCTTGGAAATGAAGTGCTGAAAAAGCTTTAGAGAAAGAGGTTTGGTCAAGATGTCTGTTGTCTGATGTATTAAGGTATGTGAATGAGCTTGATTGTGCCTCCTATCTTTTCTCTGAAAAAATGACAGTCAATCTGGATGTGTTTGTTGCGTTCATGTAACTAGGGATTGTGGGCTATGCAACATGCTGATCTACTGTCAGTATAGATGATGGTTGGCATCTGAGGTGGCATCTAATGTCTTGAAGAAGATATAGAAGCCATTGAAGTTCACATGTAGTTGAGGCAATTGCTCTATACTCAGCCTTTGTTGATGATCTTCTTACAGTTTGTTGTTTCTTTGACTTTCAGCTTATCAATGATGTTCCTAGGAAAATGGCAAAACCAGTGATGCTTCTTCTTGTATCCACGCACCTTCCCCAATCTGCATCTGAAAAAGCCTTGAGCTGGCAAGTGGATTGAGATTAGTAGAATAAGCCTTTTCCTGGAGTTGCTTTTAAATATCTTAGAAGTTTGTGAGCAGCTGTCATGTGTGTTGTGGTAGGTTTAGACATATACTGAGATAGAGTTTGAATGTTGTATGAAATGTCTGACCTTGTTATGGTCAAGTACAATAATCTTCCAATTAATCTTTTGTATTTTGATGGGTCTTGTAGTGGTTGACCATCATTAAAATTAATAATAGCCTTGTAATCCATAGCTGTGCTGGCAGATTTGCATCCCAATTAACATGTTTCAGAAAGAATATCTAAAGTATCTTTTCTTTGAAAGAGAGTTAGTCCTTTGTTGCTTCTGGCAACTTCAATTCCTAAGATAAACTTTAATTTTCCCAAGTCCTTTATGGTGAAAATATCATTTAATTGGAATGTTATTTTCTAAATTTCTTGTAAGTCATTACCAGCTAAAATGATATCATCAACATAAACACATAGAACTGTAATAAAAGTAGAATTTGATAAAATGAATAAAGAGTTATCTAACCTTGCTTGGGAGAAGCGGTATGTTAAAAGGCCGGATGTGAGTTTGTGGAACCATTGTCTTGATGCCTGTTTTAGGCCATAAAGGTTTTTCAGTTGCTTGCAGGCTTTTGTGTTGTCAGTGGTGTAGCCTGGTGGAGTAGTCATGTAGATTTCTTCATCAAGGTCACCATGGAGGAAGGCATTGTTGACATCAAGTTGGTGTATGTTCCATTGTAGTGAAGCTGTTATGGCTAGTATTAGTGTTATAGTGGTGAGTTTTGTAACAGGGGAAAAAGGTGTCAAAATAGTCAATTCCCTCCTCTTGAGTGTGGCCTTTGGCCACAAGCCTGGCTTTGTATCTTTCAATGTTGCCATCAGCTTTGTACTTGATTTTGTATACCCATTTGCATCCAATGCAATTATTGTGAGCAAGTAAAGAGGTGAGAATCCATGTTTGGTTCTGTTCTAAAGCTTTGAGCTCAGTTCTCATTGCTCTTTGCCACTCAAGACAATTTTTGGCTTGATTATAAGTCTTTGGCTTAGTTAGTTGGCTTATGGAGGCAGTAAGAGCTCTATGGTTGTGGGAAAGTTGGTCAGTAGATAAGGTTTGTTGGATTGGATATTGTTTTTCAGATTTACAGAATTAGGTAGATTGTTTGTATTTATGAGAAGGTAGAGGATTATAGTTGTAGACATCTAGATAGGATGGTATGGTTCTCTGTCTAGAGGACTTTCTTGTTGCTGGGGGATTGATGGAATGTTCTATTGTAGTTCTTGAGTTTGTATTTTGAGAAGTACTTAATGGGATAGGTGTGTTGTGTGAGATGTTTGAGGTGTCTATATCTGAATTAGATATATTGTGTTCAATAGGTGTAACGGAAGTATTGACTATGTTCTGAGTGTTGTCAATAATGTTTGAAGGAAGTGAATTTTGTATGTGTGTGTATATCAAAAGCAGAGTGGTCTGTGAGATTAAAAAAAAAAAAAAGGATATTCTGATGTTGTTTGTGTCTTGTAAGGAAAAGTATCATCACAGAATTTAACATTTCTGGATATTATAATTTTTCCAGAAGACATGTCAAGTAATTTATAACTTTTAGTTCCAAATGGATAACCTATGAAAACACATTTGGTTGCTCTTGTATCAAATTCTTGTCTGTGAGAAGTGAGTGTAGATGCATAGGCTAGACATCCAAAAACTTTTAAATGTGAGAGATCAGGTTGTTTTTGATAAAGTATCTCAAAAGGAGATTTGTTGTTCAAAACAGGTGTTGGCACTCTATTTATAATATGAGACGCAATTTGAACACAATGATCCCAGAAAAGAATAGGTAATCTGCTTTGAAATAATAGTGCTCTTGCAACTTGAAGTAAATGTTGATGTTTTCTTTCTACAATACCATTTTGCTGAGGAGTCTTAGCACAAGAAGTTTGATGAATAATGCCATTAGTTTTATAAAAATCAGGTAGTGAAAATTCAAGGCCATTATCAGTTCTAATAATTTGAATATTCTCTTTAAATCGTGTAAGAACAAGATTTTAGAATTGAAAGAGATGAGTCTTGGTATCTAATTTATTTATCATCATAAAAACCCAAGTACATCTAGAGTAATCATCAACAATAGTCAAAAAATATCTATAGCCATTCTGAGAAGTAGTAGAGAAAAGGACCCCCTATATCACAATGTATTGTTTCAAAAACATGAGATGTCTTAGAAGTCCTAATTGGAAAAGATGCCTTTTTCTGTTTTGTAAAATGACAAACATCGCAAGAAACAAAGGGTCGACAAGAAATATGTAAACTAGGTATAGAAGATAATCTTATGCCTAATAAGTGGCCCAATCATGAATGCCAAAGATTTACAGCAGGAGAGGAAAATGTAGTAGCAGAACAAGCAACTTTAGGAGGGAGAATGTGATACAGGCCATTTATTTCTTTAGCAAAACCAATCATCCTCAAAGTTGTCATGTCCTACATCACACAGTGTGATTGAAGAAAATGAACTATGCAATTGGACATTTTTGTCAAACTTGAAATAAAAATCAGATTATAGGAAAAGGATGGAACACACAACACATTGTAGATGGTGAGATTGTCTGAGAGTTTAATAGAACCACTATGAGTAGCTAGTGTAAATGCTCCATTAAGTAAATGAATTGGTATAGATATTGGTGTGGGGGCACTAGACTAAAAGGATATATCACATATCATATGATCAGTTGCTCCAGTATCTAAAATCCAATTAGATCTTTCATGAGATAATGAATTTGTACCTGTGGGCACACTTATACCCGTGGTTGTGGTAGCAGCTGAGTGGACAGGATTACCAGATGGTGTGATACCATGTAGAATTCTATTATATGAATTTTTTAAACATCTTGAATGAGAAAACGAAAGAGTAATTGTGTTTGTATATTCTGAATAATGAATCTGAAAGTAAAACTGGAGTGTATTAATATACATTCCCTTTCTATCTTAATTAAAGACTAAACAATCTAATTAACAAATTCTAATTCTAATTAACTGGGGCTTGATGAGGTGGCATCTTGACTGTCTTAACTAATCAACCCTATTTGTTAATTCTGTTGACACCTTGCTGAGGTGTCAACCTCACAATCATTCAAGTGACATGTGTCATTTGGTTATGTACTGGAAATCTGATGTGGCATTCTCACATCATTTTTCTTAAAATCCTTCCTTTTGTGTAATATAGTCAATGGTATAAAATAGCACTTTTTATTATTTCTTTCGTCTACCTAAAGATCTAGGGTTTTGCTCACAATCTCTCCTCCCACTCGCCTCGCCGCTCAATCTCTCTCTCTCTCTCTCTCTCTCTCTCTTTTTCTTCATCTCTCTCTCTTCTTTTTCCCTCACGACACATAATCTGCCAATTATTCGGTTTCGATACAAGCAAAAGCCCACATATACGAAGGATTTCGTATACGCAAGAAATACGGGTTTGATTTCATATAGTTAATTTTGCATAGGTCGAAAACAATTGAGTTGAAACAAATTTGCTTCAAAAAAAAAATTCCCTCTTTGATTTGATCTGGAAATCAACTAAACTGGTTTTCTTAAAACCAAATCATATCTTTTTAATCTGTTTTTTGGTTCTGTGCCTTTTGATTTATTTTTTATTTTTTGGATTTGGATTCATGTTAAACTAATAATCYGATTRWGAATTTYTGAATATTTTTATTTTRCTYGATCTTATATTTGWTATATGTTGTTGATRTGTAGTATCCGATGCGATTCTATCTCAATTTTTCATATTTTCTTACAGTGTTATGGCTGAGAAATCTGGGGTTTTCTTTTCGTATTTTTTTCCATATTTTTTCCTTATTTTCTTTCTTTGATTTGTCCTTCAATCAGATTTGGTATTATGTTTCGTTCATTAACAACTATGATTTTGATTTCTTTTTCTGATAGATATAGATCTGTGACAATCTATAAAATGTGTCTTCAATTGCAATATATATTTTATGCTTTTTTTCGATCCATTTGTTAATATTTTTGTTTCTTTTTTAGAGAAATAATTCGAATCTTATTTTGAATTCTTCAGAGATCCAGATCTCTGCTTCGAGCTTGTGGTGGATATACATAAGATCTTCTCTAAGGTTTTTCTCTTTCCCGATCAAGAGTATCTGGTGAGTTTTATATTTAGCAATTACATCTTTTACTTTTTTCTTCTTTCTATTTTATTATAGTTTTTCGTTTATGTTTTTTCAGTTATGTCATGTTTGCTGATTTCATGGGTTTTACAAGGGACAACACTCACCTCTTCTATTGTTCAAAGGGGACTACTTATAAGGCTTATTCAAAGAGCGATGAGGCCAAGCTTAAAATTCAGATTTTTTGTACCCACCCTACCCCTACCCCCACCCCCCTTTTTTTTTAATATAACTCCAGTCCTTGGGGATTGTTGGGATTTATATATTAATGGGGATTACAAGCATGCTTTGGTTAGCCATCCATCTAGGAGGTATCTTTGCGTAAGTTTTTATGGTGATAGACCATTTGATTTATGCTTTGTGTGGGTTTTTATTACTTTGCAATGATGTTCATTATACATGAGGGTTATGAGGTTTCTTAGTGGCTTTACTTTGGAGGATGCTTGAGGGTTTATTAATCATTAGAAAAAAATGTTGAGAATTTTATTCTTGGCAATAATTCCTCTTTTAGTTGTTTGTCTTTCTTGGGCTCAAATAAATTAGGATTCTAGATATTGTTTCCTAGATTGTGTGTAGGAATTTATTTATTTTCCTAGATTATGTTTAAGATTTATTTTACTTGTTTACCAAGTTTAGGACTTTAGGATTTGTCTATTTAAGACAAGAAAAGGACAAGACTTGGAGACATCTTTTGCGCACGGATTTTACGAAGCAAGCACGACGCAATCATCAAGGAAGAATACAAGCAAGTTACATACTTGAAGCCATTGTCCAAGATCAAAAAGGTCTTCAAGGTTGTGTGACCAACGGAGAAGATCATCCTTCACGGCGGCAAGTATTTTTAGTATCATAGTGTTTGATACTTTAGTTTTTTCTATATTACTTTATATCTTTTATGTATGGTCTTGAACAAGAAAAGTAATATATTTTTCGGGTTTGTACACCCAAGTTCACAAGTAATTTTACTTGTGAACGAAATTTAAATTGTTGTGTTTATCTTTTATATTTCCGCTACTTTTTTTTTTTGTTAAACTCTGGTTGATGTTAGTTTCGTTGATTGTAACATCGAAAGCAACATCATTTACCGATACTTATTTTCATTAACCATAAACCTACGAATTTACAAAAAAGTCTTTGAATTTTTTGTGGTGGATGGGTTCCCAAATTTGTCTTCTTCTTCATAAGAAAAAAAAATCATCTTTGAATTTTTAATTTTTTTTTTGTATGAATGTGAAATACTTTCTAATCATGTGGTGAATTACTTTTTCTTTGGTATGAATATGAACCATTCATTCTTTGTAGCATTTCTCTTATTGGGTTGCTGCTTTTTTTCCCTTTTTTTTTCTGCATTGTTCTTTTATTTCTTTTTTACATTGTTGGGGTTAAGCTCTATTCATAATTAAATTTTTAATTAATTATAATGTGAAGCAAAGTGGTTGTTAAGATTGAAGGTGTTTTGATGTTGTTTTATATATAGTTGCAAGTAACTAACAATGACAGAGTTTATGCTTCTAGGTTCTTAAAAGTCATGTTTTGTTTTTGCTTAAAAGACAAAAGAGAAAGAAAATGATCTTTTTTTTCAATGATTACATATGAGACATCATTTAGAATTTTTAGCTAGTATTGTTTGTGATTTTATTTATTTATTTATTTTTATTGTTATTATTATTATTATTATTATTATTATTATTATTTGATTTTGGGGGCTTAGAACTCATAAACGACATTTATGCATTACATTTATGAATTACTAGCCCCTCCATGGCTCTAAATGTGGCTGTATTTTGATTTTTAGCATGTTAAGTTACTATAATAAAGTTAGATTTTTAGAATGTTGGATATGCAGCCGACTGTGAAACTTGTTGTGTGGTTTTACGTAGAGTTGTGGCTTTGAACCTGCACTCACATGATTCATCATTGTATGCCTTCAGAGAATTATATAGCATTGTTTGCCTTCACAGAATTATTAACATATCTCCAAATGTTCTATTTCGTGTATCCTTAAAAGAAATTAAAATTACACATCAGTCCCTTTGTCTTCCTCCCCCCATGCACATGATACTTATTTGCTACTCATAGAATTGGTAACTTTTGTTTTTGTTATGGTGTTTAACTGGTACACACTTTTCTGCAGTTTTTAATTAGGATTTTTCCTGTGATTTGTACATGTTTTGATTTTCATTTTATTTTATCTCCCTCCTCTGAGTTTCCCTTCATTATTTTATTTTATTTTTTAAATGTGTTTATTGTTTGTGCGAGGCACCGCGGCTGTCGAGGGGGCCATATATTGCTGGTGTAATCGTGTCTTTGAGATTTCATATATATTAGTCATTAGATCCATATTTCTTAGACTACAGTGTTTTCGGAAAGTATTACTATGCTCTTTAGTATTTTAAGAAGCCTCATCATGAGCTATACAAATATAAGGATTGAGTATGATTATCACATTGACCTTCGGAAAGTGTACATTGATTTATACTGATTTCCATATTTATTAGATTACTTTATAATCGATTATAATTATCAATTTACATATAAAATTAATACATATGAAACCAATTGCTTTACATTTTACCATATGAAAATACATAATTACCATAAATATGTAAATTATTGTATAAACGTTAAAATATATAATTATCAACATAATTCCTTGATTTGTAAAGATTTTATATTGATTTACAATGATTTTTATATATATATTTTTTGAAAATATACTACGGTATAATTATCATATTGATTTATGGAAAGTTTATATTGATTTATACTGATTTCTATATTTATTAGATTACTTAATAATCTATTATAATTATCAATTTACATATGAAATCAATTACTTTACATCCTATATATATAATAATTAATTACTTACCATATGAAAAAATACATTCTATTATCAGTGCACTCACCATAAATATGTAAATTAATTTATAAAGTTCATAAAAAATACATCATATTATCAATGTACTTACCATAAATCAATATTGAATTCCAATTATTTGTCAATTTTAATGATGTGAAGATCAATTATTCACCAAGTTATTTAATAAAGTGCAATTGGTAAAAGAAAAATAAATGTTAAAAGAATATTTGTAATTTGAAAGATGACTTGGTCTTTTTGTAATAAAGGCTAAAAACTCCAAATGATGATTTTTGTAATAATTACCCTTGAAATTAATTTCTTTACTAAGTAAAATGAAATGGTCGATTTTGGACCTTTGAAGGTTTTACTAAACAGAAATAATATGTGATCGATATCTTATTAGTATATTTTAAATAATGTCGACAAATGAAAAAAAAAAACGTTTAAAAATGCATTTTGTTGGAAACAATTTACAAATAAGGTAGTTTTCTAATTTATTTATTTATTACATTTGTTTGGAAACAAGATACAAATTATGTAGTTTTTTAATTAATTTATTTATTTTTATTTTATTTTGTCTAAATGTCCACTTGAATTCCAAGATATGAACAATACAAAAGTTCAAGCTTGCAGCTTATTTTTTTAATTTATTTTTAATTAGTGTGTGCAGGATCAAGGTCTTCAACAGATGTGGATATCAAAAAGGCGAAAAGAAGAACCAGTCGAACCGTGCTAGGGTACCTCAATAGACCCGATCCTCGGGTCGGGGGCAAGATAGACGAGTCGAGATATAAGGTAAAATTGATTGATTTATAATTGATAGTTATACTATTGTGTTAAACCATCTTGCCTATAGAGAGTATATATTTTCGATATTTAACCAATTTCATCTATAAATAATCACTTTTTTTCTTTTTTAATCTTTCACTAAAAATGGTCAAATAATACCAAAAAAGACCAAGTTTCACACCAAATATTTCAATTAGGGAATTAATTTGCTTAGTAAGTTCTTTAATTATGACTCACATATAAATCTTTGTTAAAAAATTTTGCATTTGTTGGATTACTAAATTTTATTATTATTATTTTTTTTTTGCAATATAATCTTAGCTTGTACTTAAGAATTATTAACCAAGATAATTTTACTACATGTAAATAAACTTTTTTGGCCCATCAATAAAGAACACGACACATCTAAATGACGAACAATGTTCAAGCGATACGTTACGTCAAATATAATTATGGTATTGTCGTAAGATATTTTTATTTTAATTTTGTATTAGAAAATTTTGACAAGACCAGCATTCAACCACTATCAGCTTTATGCCGAAGTTTTCCGAGTTAAGAATCGTAAAAAGTTGAATATTCATTGTTGCAATGAAAATGATATTATTGTGAATAATACAATTAATGTATAATTGTTACATAATTTAAAGTAAATAATATTTTTTTTTTGGTATTAATAAATTAATTTTTGAATGTAATAAAATTTTTTGATAAATTTTACATTTTTATACATTATTAATATACCTTCATAAACGCGAGTGTTCAAACTAAGTATCTTCACACAATCGGTTTGGCTCATCGATATTTATGAAAGGGAAATTTAATTGTGTATGATTTTATTGACTTGAAATATTTTGTTGGTTAGGTTCATTATTTAGGATGCCTATCAATTTTACGTTGTAGGCATTTTTTGAAATTTATTTAGTTGTTTTAACAGATGCTTGGCCTTATCGCTCTTCTATACAATTCCCTACCAAAGATGTAGATTGTAATGCTATTAATCATGGCCTAAATATATTTCAAAACTATGCCCAGAAAAGAAAATTGTAAATATGAATAATAAAAATGTATCTCACATTCTAAAGCTTATATTATTAGATTTGGTTATTTGGTGAATACTGGTGAGTAAATATGAATAATAAAAATGTATCTCACATTCTAAAGCTTATATTATTAGATTTGGTTATTTGGTGAATACTGGTGAGGTTAATTTGGAAAAATCGAGTTACATTTCATATTTGGAAATAAATTTGAAATGGAAATAAATTTGAAACAATACAGAAATAAAATTCTATGTGTAGAGAGGGTTTAATTTTCTAATTATTAGGGTATAGAGACAAATATGTTTTTGAAATAATTCATTTTTTCAATTATTAGAGTATAAAAATAAATTATAATCCATATAAAACACATGTTTTTTAAAATGTTCACTTTTCCGATTATTAGTGCATAGAAATCAATTGGAAACAAAAAACAATACAGATTTACATGATTTTATGGTTCACTTACTGTTCATAATAATTGCATAATATCATAGTTCTGGACAATCATATCTCTGTTGTATAATGAATTACACCTCTATATACAATAAATTGTACAAAAACCAATTAAATAAAACTGAATACATTATATAAACACATATTTTTGAAAGGGTTCATTTTCTCAATTATTAGGGTATAGAAATTAATCGATAACAAACCGCAAATAATATAGAAATACATGTTTTTGAATAGGGTTATTTTTCCAAATTATTAGGGTATAGAAATCAATTGAAAATAAATTAAAATTTATATTAAAAAATATAGATTTTTAAAAATGGTTCAATATTCCAATTATTATGGTATATAAACCAATTGGAAACAATATGTGAACTATATAGAACACATATTTTTGATCGGGATCATTTTTCAATTATTAGGTTATAAAAACCAATTAAACCATGTGAAAACCGAGCGTATTTCTGGAATAAATTAAGAACTTTTGAAAAAAAAAATTAAGTTTAAGTATTTTATATATTCTATATATATTCTAAAAGGATGAATATTTTTGTAAAAACTTGAGTTGCCGAAAATAACCCTATATTTGTATAATTCTTTAATGGTAAAATCGTAACTATATATATTCTAATAAAGGAGTTTAATTAAAATCYTAATTATATATATTCTAATAAAAGGAATTTAAGCAGTTATCTAATTAAATTGAAATTCATATAAAATACTAAAATTGAAAAAGACTGTGTTTTTACATCCACCATAAAGTTCTGATTGTATAAGAAAATTAAATAAAATAATTAATCTAATAAAAATTAAAATTCATCTGAGAGACCATAATTAAGAAGGAACTTTTTTTAATCGTAATTATATATATTCTAATAAAAGGAATTTAAGCAGTTATCTAATTAGCCGCTTGATATTAYCACTAATTTCATTCRGTAAAAAGGTATAATTCCTATATATTAGTAGTGTATCAAATCTGTATAAGAAAATTAAATAAAACAATTATTCTAATGAAAATTAAAATTCATCTAAGAGACCATAATTAAGAAGGACTTTTTTTTGTCGGTTTTTTTTTTTTTCCTTTTTATACTTTTCATTTCTTGTATCTTTCTTTCTTTCTTTTTTTAGTGTATTAAATATGTATAACAAAATTAAATAAAACAAGTAATCTAATGAAAATTGAAATGGGCCCGATTTATATTGTATTTAATAATATATTATTAGTGTATCAAATATGTATAACAAAAGTAACTAAAACAATTAATTTAATAAAATTTGAAATTCATCTAAGGGAACATAATTAAGAAGGACTATTGTTTGTCGGTTTATTTTTTTTCACAATAAACTAGAATTAAGATTCACAATTTCCATCCAAGTATAGTTCCTATATATTAGTAGTGATATCAAATCTATATAGCTAAATTAGACCTTAATTAAGAAGGACTTTTTTTTGTCGGTTTATTTTATTTCATTTTTATACTTTTCATTTTTTTTGTTTTTTTTAATCTTTCTTTCTTTTTTCGCTTTTTGGTTATGAGTTTCTAGAACCAACTCCATGTAATCCTATCTACACCTAAATTCTTTGTCGCGATAAATCTATATATCAGTCCATGCATGTGCTATTATATATATAGTAGTGTATCAAATCTCTATAACAGAATTTTTCAACAATTATATTATTCATTCAATTTCTTCGAACCATAATCAACCTTTTTAGTTTAAGGTTAGTATACTTGGTTCAATCTCTCATAATAGTTTGTTAGTTCGAATTATAATAGTATAATTTATTTATTAATCAAATTTGTTTTTCTTGCTTGACATTGCATCCCTATATTTTATATTATTTAATAGTAAAATTGTAATCATATAGAAGAATCTATTTAAAAATATAATTAGAAACTCACTTTCTAACACTCCTCTCGACAAGTAGTTTTGAAACCTACATAACAATTTTATGTTATAGGTATACGATAGTGATTTCTTCAACATATTTATTATACGTGTGATTTCTTCTATAATCTCGCATTTTAATTAATAATTTTATTCCATATATAAAATTAAAATTATATTTTTGGCAGATATACTTGGGATTGTGATAAAGGTCAAAGAATTAAAACTTGTCACGAGCGGAAGAGGGGTATCAAAACTATTAAGAGAAATAACAGTTATGAACGAAGAGTAATATTTTTTCTTATCATGTTTTATTCATTGTTTTATGAATTTTAACAATAATTGCATTATTATCTCGTCTTTGCTTTGTTTCAAATTAAAGTTCTATTTTACATAGGAAAATCTTCAAGATATTGGGATAGCTTATTTGTGCATATTTTGAGCTTTTAATTGTTAACTTCATGTTGAATATTTCATGTATTTAATATATTTTATGTAATACTTTAGGTTGAATTATTTCTTCACGTACTACGGAGTTGTTAGCTTAAATTAATTGAGATTAACTATCTTAAATCTAATGTAAATATAAGAAATTTCATAATAAGTACTCCTTTTCCCAAAATATGCTATTAGTTGAAAGTTCATCTCATATGCAATTCGTTTTGAGAAAGTAAGTATAATTAGATGTAACCTTATTTACTATATAGTTTGCTACTCAGTAGTTTCTCTTAATTATGCAGGTATCAAACCATAGTAGTCTCTTTTTAGGAAGACATGGCTAGAAATGAAGGATCGACTTTGTACCATATTATTGATCAAAAACCAGTTATTGTAATTACAAATCTCAACGCAATAACATACAACGGTAACAATATCTTTAATGTTGGGTGATATGTTCCTACACGAAATTAGCTCTAGAGATGTGTATATATACACACTTAAATGATCTGAGTGATTTAATAAGCCTTAATTATAATATTTACAAGTGTTATACACAACATATATTTTTCTCACATTGTATTTTTTAAACATCTAATAATTAGGTGAATTGCAATTGCATACTACTATGGCTTCGGTTCTTCGAATACAACCAAACTATGAAGAAAGCAATCATATGCAACGACGGTATCCTATAAATTAAGAATATATATCAATAAAATCTAGAAAATTGTACATTTTTCGGTATTTCTTATATTTTATTATGCAGGTCATGTGCTAATGACGATCCTATCAAAATATTAGAATTAACAATGAAGCAAAGGATGAAAGATGTAAAAGAATTGACACTACAACAAATTGGACATGATCGAGATAAGCTATCTGGGATACTTTTCATCAAAAGTAGCTTATTTAGTAATTTGTAGGTTCACATATTTGTAATTTTAAATATTTTCTTATCTTACAGGATTCATATTACTGTTTCAAAGGATTTGTTGAGAAGATTTTAAATAAAACATACTTGTGGTACGATTCATGTAAAAATTGTGTCGCATCAATTTGCAAGAACGATGGCAACACATCATGTCAAAAGTGCAATCTGGAAGATGTGAAAACGACACCAATGTAATAGCTCAAACTTTTAAATCTACATTGGTTTATGCATACATCAATGTATTAAAAATGTATTTATTTAACTCCAGGTATAGATTAGTCTTAAATGTTGTGCAAGGAAATGATAGGACATCTATAACATTATTCGAAGATACGACGATAGTATATGTAGGGTGTCCTATCAATAAATACCTTGCATCAATTAAGGAGGTAAATTTCTAAAAAGGATATATTTATTAATTCATTCATTTATCTGTAAATAAATAAGGAAAAATATTAATATATACAATCTATAACTATAAATTTTTCAAATAACGAGGTTCTAACTTTTATGATAAGTTAATTCATTTGAGCTTACAAGGGTCGGTCAAGTCTCGATTTTGATTGCTCTCAACAAAAAGAAGAGTCCATGGAAAGGAGATTTGAGTGAAGTTGTTGATGCAATTGAGAGGATACAATTTAATCTAAAAGATGAGACTAATAAAGAAACCTTAAATGCATCAGTGAAATCAAACGATATTGGTACGGACATGTTGAAACTTCAAAACAGAAATGAAACAAAAGAAAGAGACTCACGAAGAACAACAACAAAAATGATGTCAACATGGTTTCAGACAAGAACTCCGTCAGCAGTCTTACAAAGATGAGTACGAAAAAATCATCGAAATCAAATAACAAGGTCAATGAAGGTGACATCAATGTGATTTCAAGTGATGAGCAGGAAACAATGGGCAGTCTTTTAAAAAAAATGTGGCAAGAGACCATTGAAATCAAATAACAAGAAAACTTACTCTACCATCATGATCAAACAAGAAAAGGATTAGTTTACAATTAAAATTAYAAATTTAAATATGCTATTTATATTCCTTTCGTTTATGATTTTCTTCAATAGATAATGAATTCAATATTTGCTTATTTAAATATTTAATGAAATAAATTTGTATTTTATTCCCTTACACTTTTTTATCTTTGACAAAATTGATATTATAATTTTTTTCCAAATTTATACTTATGATATATATAAATAATTAAACTAAATAATTATGCCATCTTAATGGTTTAAGAAAAAAGGTGTATATATATAAAATATGTATTTTTGTACATATCCCTATATTTTACTCAAACTAAATTTAAGTCGGCCCAAAATTATAAATGTTTGGCGAATTTATTGATAATCCAAATGCTTTCGACAAAGAAGTAGTTGGGCCGTCCAAACTAATTCATTTAAGAGATATAATTTGTCTTATTCTTCACCATTTGCTAACTATTGGCCTGATTGAATTATTATTGCAACTTGCAATTTGTAAAATCTCTCTTTTCTTTTATTATTGGGAAAACTGAAAAGTGACAGAGCACCACTAGTAACTGATTCAAAATGGTTCATCACTTCATTATGAAACTCAAGAAATGATGGGAAACTTAAGTTTCTAGCAATTAATCAATGCAGACAAGTATTTTCATCTCTAAATCCACAATATTCCAAACCCATCGACCATCAAGGTAAATAGTTAGTGAAAAGAACAGTTAGAAAACCAGAAGTGATTCTAAAGTTTTAATTAGAAAAGAAAAAAAAAATACATTTTAGTATTTGCAAATATCAACTTCTGCTTTTGATTATATTTCATTTAATCAAAATTGAAAATAAAGCGGATTGATGCTTTTGATTATGATATCTGCTTTTGAGTATAGTTCACGAGTAAATAAAACACTTTTCAACTTCTCAATCAAACACTATGTAATACTACCAATATTTGATTTTCAAGTTTAAATTAATTCGTCTCACAAATATAGTACATTACAGTATACTATTTTTTTCCGCCCCCAAAATAAATCACTTTTTATTTTGTAACCTTTAACATTTCAACTAAAATAATCATCATTTTTATTTTGTAATTTTTGTTAAGTTAACTTCACAGGATTAATATGGAACGAAGGGAATAACTGAAAAGAAGGTAAAATAAAGAAATATTAAAAAAAATCCCAAGGCAAAATTATTGATTGATAATCACAGTCCACAGACATAAACCAAACTGGAAAGCAATGGAAAAGCTAGTCATTATTTGGCTAATATTCGTAAAAACACTCCTCCAAGAACAAGATTAATCGGGAGAACCATTGGGATTATATATCGACCTTCTCAATTCAGCTCGTGAAAGAGCTTTGGTGCAACCTGTATTTAAGAAAAGGGAACATATTTATTTTCATCCTGCACTATGAGTGCTTTTTGTTATGCAAACTAAACCTTTTCTTTTCCATTAAAATATATACAACTAGGGGTGAGCATTCGGTCGGTTCGGCCGAAAATCGAACCGAACCGAATAATCGAAACTGAAATTTGCATTAAAATTTCAAACTGAACCGAACCGAAATTCGGTCTAAAACCTGAACCGAAAAAACCGAAAACCGAAATATTTACAAAATTGCAAACCGAACTAAACCGAAAATATGTTTAAAACCGAATTGATAAAAAATAATAATAAGTAATATAAAAATTATATTTTTTAATGTTTTAATTATATTTCAATTAAAATCGAACCGAATCGATTTTTTTTTTTGTAAAACCGAACCGAATTAACCGATTTTTTGGAAATCTCAAATCGAAGACCGAACCAAATTTACATAAAACCGAAGCGAACCGAAAATTTCGGTTCGTTTCGGTCGGTTATTTCGATTTTTTGCTCACCCATATTTTAGAATTTACAATACTTACGCATTTGTCAATGCATGACCAGTAGTCAAAGTATTGCCCTGTGCAGTGCTTATGCCCCGATTCATCACCTTCAATTCTCTTAATACAACTCTACGAGCAAAATTGAGATAGAGCAAGAAAATTGTGGTTAGTATTACTAACAAATTTTGGAACGGTTAATTAAAGACTTATAGTTTGGGGAATATATATTTTAATTTTGTGTTGCGGGCGAAAAAACAAAACAAAAATATTTAAAGGGCAAAATATAAATCACATATATTTTTTCGAGAATTTTGTCAAATTACAAAACGATTTCCATTGTCGCGAAAGCTCTGAAGATTTAAAGATTTTTATTTTTACAGCTTAAAAATAAATAAATAAATAAATAAAAAGCAAAGTGATAGAGATATCTTGCCGTCAAACAATAAATAACAACAACAACAATAATAATAATAATAATAATAATAATAATAATAATTAGCAACAAATTATTACCTGATAATCAACATAAGGCTTTGTGCATTTAGATTTGCAAGAATCCTCAAGAACCCTCTTTTGATCCCCAATTTCCTCCTCGGCCCTGTATCTCATAACTCGAAAATTACATTTTCACCCTCAATTTAAAACGACAAACCGAACAACAAAATAACGCAATTTCCATGGACTGAATAAAACAGGTAAAACAATCCAAATATGCTTACATTGAATCTGAAAATCACGAATGCCACAAATATGTTAATGGGTTATCAAGTAAGGGAAAAAAAGACGGTGTGTTTACGTGTCTGTTTATGTTTATTTTGTTTTTCTGTTCCTTCTATATTGGAGCGAATGAGTCGGGAACAAATTGAAATGGTTTAAAAGACTATATTGTTTAGTCCCAAGTGCTATTTTGAACTCGTAGTTGTTAAGGGCTTGTTTGCCAAATAGTTCAAACTATTCTGTTGATATTACGATACTAAATACTCGTTTGTTAATAAATAAAAATCAAATAATCAAATAATAATTTTTAAGACATATATTTATCTTATTGTTATTAAACAAAAATCAAATAATCAAAACAATAATTTTTAATACCTAATATTTATCTTACACTATGCTGTTAATATATATAATTAAATACGTTATTATAATACAACAACATTCACTTTTTAGACATAATTTGATATAATATTCACCATATTTGTTAATGTTGTTGACATTCTATCCCATATGTCAATAAGTTATTGTTTGGGATGACATGTGTATCAATTGGTAGGGTTGGTTGTTGAGTGTCAGCTTTTAATGGTTTGTGGAATGTTACTTTTTGGGGATTTTTAGTTTGGGTATAATAACTTTTTTTTTTTTCCATTTTTTCATTTGTACTGCAAAACTAGGGTTTTGTCATCCCTCTTGTCCCTCTCTCGCTAATGTTCTTGAAAACTCATTCTGTCCAACTTTAACTCTTTTTCCGATCTGCAAATTGAATCTTTGGTGCTTTTTTTCGATCCCATTAGTCCGATCTTAAATTGAAACTAATTATTCCATCCAACTTCAGTCTAATTATTCCGTCCAAGTTCAAGTAATTTTTCGATCTGCTTTTTTCCCAACTAATTCGTCGATCTACTTTTATTTATTTCGATAGATCTTATAGGTTTTATTATTTGTTTTTTTTTGCAGATCTTATAGGTTTGTTTTCTTTCGTAATAATTAGGAATTTTTTTCTAATTTGAATTTGTGGTTTAACTTTTTTTTGCAAATCTTATATATCTTTGATGATAGTACATATATTTTCTGCTTTTTTCGATTTTCTATCTTTCGATCTTTTTTTTCTATCTACTTTTATTCAATCAATTTTTTGATAAACTTTTTTAAACTAATTATTCCGATCAACTTAAAAAATTATTCCGTCCAATGTTGTACATTAGTTGTGAAGCTATCTGGTGATGCAATTGATTTCTTTCATTTTTCATAAAATGCAATTTTGTACCCTTAGATATATGGTTACCATCTGTTTCTTTCATTTTTATTTTTACAATACTTTATTTGCTTCTCTTAGTGATGCAATTGATTTAGTCTTTATAGCTCCTGATATGTATTTGTTTTGGTATTTCCTGAATGCTGTGAAGCTATATAGTGTCTTGCTTGACTAACTGTGACTGGATTTTTTTTTATTTTTTTTTTATGGACCAAATTAATGGAACATGATAATGTTTCTACCTAGGTTTAATAGGCTATAACAAAGATGTACTAAAAACTCATGCTTTTAGGTAGTCACGATTTTTGGATGCAACATGATCTCTTTGGTGTAGTTTTGCACCTGTATATGACATGAAAACTTCGTAGAGGCTGAATTTTATTTTGCTAATTTGACTGAAATTTGAAAAATAAAATAACTTATTACATTTTTTTAAGAAAGAATGGGCTACCTTAGCAGGTCCTAGAACTCTTGGTGTTGAGAAAATCATATCAATTAATGTGGGGGACCATGCGGGCCCACCATCAGGGGCGGAGTTAGATGAAGTTTATTAGAGGAGCTAGTAGAAAAAGATCTTAAGGACATTGATTTTATAATTTATATACTCAATATTAAAAAATGCATAATAAGGTGCAATGCTTAAATCAAAATGAAATGGAGATAATATTCACACAACTATATAGAAAAAATGCCCACAATGCTTTTTCATTAATTAAAATTAGGGTAAATTGTAATTTTTGTCCGATAAATTTGACTCCTTTTAATTTTTGTCATCTGAATATAGGCGGTTCGAAAATTGTCCTGTATCTTAAAAAATATTCGCGTTTTATGTTCTCGACCTGTCGGAAAATTTTAAATTAACTGGAAATGCACACGTGGCCCTCACGTGACACCATTTGCGCTGATTTAGAGTGTTATTTCCACATGGCGCCATGTAAACAAAAAAATAAAAATCAATGCCACCCAATCTAATGCCACACTGTACAAAATAATGAAGGGATTAGGATATAACAATCCACCTGAACTACCCCAAATTAACCATTTCGACAAAAAGGGGGAGAAATCCGTAGGGGAAAAATCCTAATTTTTCAAATCTCCAATTTTTGAAATTGGCTCATTATGTCGGAAGTTTCGCATACAGGATAAAAATTGCGATTTTCCCAAAAAAATTAACTTGTATGGGATTTACTGAATATGTAGAGGTAAGTTCTTTATTAATGTCACAATTAAATTATTTGCAAGAACCTCATAAATGTGAACAATAACATAAAGGTTAACAAGCACAATTAGTATGGTGTGTAAAAAAAAAGGTGTCAAGGCGGCAGAGGGAATATTGTGGGTAAAAAATAAAATGATTTAGTTTTAATTGACACATTAGTCTCAAACAAGATAATTAAGAATTAAATGTTTTGATTAATGTGATCTCAAGTAATTCTCCTCAATCCCTTAAATCACGTTTATATATCTTTTCTAAATAAGATATATTTTTTTATTGAGATAGAGATACAATTAAGAGAAATAGTGAAATATGCCTAAAACGACTATTAATTAGATAAAACGTTAACAAGCTAAAATGATATTGATGACTAAACGGAAGTACATCTCAGGGGGGGAGTGGAGTGAATTACTCCTACTCCCTCCGTCCAAAAAGATAATCCACTCTTCCATTTTCGTCCGTCCCACAAAAATAGTCAAGTTACCATATTTAACATATCATTAATTTCTCATTTCCACACATACCCTTAATTAATATAATGTCAGGATTAGTCCATAGGTTCACATATAATGGGGTTCTCTTTTGAACCCAACCCTATATATATATATATATATATATATACATCACGTATATATGAATAATATACGAAACTACTCCCCTTGTAATTACTACATATTTGGTAATTGAAATACTAATGAGAAAATATATTAAACACAATTAATTATATTACCAAATATATAATTAGTAAGAATATAATTCGAACAAATTTGTTTCTTATCCCTTCATAATTAATACACATTTGGTAATTGAAGTATAAATAGAAAAATATATTAATGACAATAAATTATGCTACCAAATATAAATATATAATTATTAAGAATATAATAGGGAAATTTCCATATGATCCATTAGGTAAATGTTTTATCTCAAATACTCTAGTGAAAATATTAACTTCCCTTATAATCAATTATTTTCTCATTTAATCTAAACTACTGCATAAGAATACTACTTTACCCTTATTAATGATTTCCTTTTTTTTCCTTTCAGTTTTTTTTTTACCTTATTCAACATTTAATACAACCGAAATCCATACTATTACATGATATTTTCATATCACTGTCACCAACCATTAACAGTAAATTTTATACTACATTGTGCATTTTTATACTACATAGTGCAATTTCATACTTATACTGTATACAGTCGGAATCTCATACTACTAATTTTTATATTTTTAATCATTATAGGCAAAATGTCACACTACACTGTGAAATTTCATACTATATCATGTAATTATTTTATGCAATATATCACACTAGAATATAACATTTTTTTCACAGTTTTATGTTTTTAAATTTCAATTTCATACTATATATGAAATGAGAATTGATATTGTGGATTTTATACTAATTGTTCACAAAATCAATAAAATTTCACACTATTATATTTTAAAATTCATACTACTATTATCAAATTACATACTATTATATTTTAAAATTCATAAACTCTACTAAAATTCAAAAAATCAATAAAGACACTATAATATTTTAATATTCATACTACTATTATTAAATTACATACTAAACCTACCAGATTACAAATTATATTATGGAGTTTTTCTTCTTCAGATTTTAGATTGGCCTGTCAAATTTTATATTAAATTGCACAGGATAATTCCATAATACACAATATCTTCAAAATAAAAATACATACTGCACCGAGTATAATTTCATATTACTCATTACACGCGGAGCAGAATTCCACACACCATTATTATTATTATTATTATTTTTCTGTTGTTGTTGTTGTTGTTGTTGTTAGTTTTGTAGATGTAGGGGTAGTTTTGATCATTTAAGTAGTAATAATGATTAAATGGGATATGTTTAACTAAATAGGATAAAATATTTTTCCATAGAGTATTTGACAATTAATGGTAATGAGAGTGTAGTAAATGAGAAATTTCTCAATATAATTCTCACAAATTTGGTAACAATTAAAATACAGATGGAAAAACATATTTGACATAATTAATTATTTTTACCAAATATATTATTATATTATATTATATTATTTCACACAATCTACATAATCTTATAAATATTATAGTATGTAAATTATTTCAATATTTATGCAAAAAAATGTTAGCAGACTTTATGTGTTAAAAATTATAATATTAGTATGTTATTAAATTATGATTGATAGATTTATGAGAAATATTGTATTTATAACTTTTTTAGTCTTTACTCAATTTCATATGTATAAACGTTAATAGACTACTGAGAAATCATATGATTAGATTAATTTGGAATAAACCACATGCCTAAAATTTGTTTACATAAAGAAAAAAGTAAACAAAATGACTCGTGAATCAAAGGAAGTTTAATAAGTTACTAGGGAAAGTCTTGGACTGCAATCTCCAAGCATCATTAGGTAGTTATTAATCTACTAAATTATATATATATATATATATATATATATATATATATATGAGAAAATATCTATGTATATATCATGTATATATGAATAATATATGTGTACATATATATATATTCCATTATTAAAATACTAGAAGTCTCTCCATATAAATCTATACTTCACACCACTCCAACTATTTTACATACAAAATTATCCCACATTTTCAAAAATAAGTAATCATCGAGAGTTTCCACATTCTTTTCAAATATTTATTAAAAACATTACCTTACTACTTTCTTAATTTTTTATTTTTCTTCTTGATTATACAACTATCTGTATCAAATGGATATCAACATTCAGCCCGAACATGCAATCAATAAGAGAATTTGTGTAATGTTGTTGACACCCTATCCTATGTGTTAAGATTAGTGTTCAACCATTGTCAGCTTTATCTCGCAATTTCTTGAGTAAAAAAATATTGAAGAATTTTTGTTGCAATGAAAATGATATAATTGTGAATAAGACAGTTAATGTAGTTCACAAAAGTGAACACCATTTTTTTCCTTTTTGAAATTAATAATTACTTTCTCAAATAGTTTATTTTTATATATTTTACATTTTTATACCTGTTTTATTTATGCTCGCGTAATCGCGGATTTTTAAACTAGTACAATATAATAACATTTTCATCAACTTTTCATACATGATTTAACATCTACAGTAAAAAGTAAAGGATTATGAATCCTATAACAAATGAAATTTTTTACCATTTAGATAATTATGAATACCCCAAATTTTAAATATCAAAATTCCAAATTCCAATAAATACTAGTTAAAAAGGCTCTAAAACAATTGGTTGTACTGTATAATAATTATTATCGATCAAGTACGATATTTATATTTTGGTTTTATTTACATATTGACTAGTTCTCTAGTGTGGCCATGTCACATGGTATGTCGAGATTAACTTTTTCCCTTAATAGTGTGACTCTCGGCTATAAGTTTTTGTCTTACATAAGATTGAACGAGCTTTACAACTTGAGTTGAAGCCCTCTATTAAACAAGTTAATTTCCTATGTGACAGCCACTCAAATATGACGTAGCTCAAACCCGGCTTAAACCCATATCTTCACAACAAAATTGGACCATATAAAAGGGGAAAGAAATAGAAACGCAACATTTTTGCCACATTCTTCTTCTTCGAACTCTACCTCGACCCCCCAACCTCACTCTATATCAGCAAAATCCCATCGGGACACCTTCGTCGTGCTGTCGTCGTCGATTTAACACTCCACCTCTGTCTTCGGTTTAACGCCGTGCTTTCGCCTATCAACCAGATCCCTATATTGAGAAGTTATGCACAAATCACCCAGATTCTGACTCACGCCTATGCAGTTCCATCTCTCCTCGCTGCAAATCTCCTAGCGCAATTAAACCTTTTTCGTCGATCCACTGCCGCTAAAGCTTTCGCTTAATGTCTTTGACTTGAAAAGGTAATTAATTTTATAATTTTTAGTTTTAAATGCCCTAATTCATGTTACAAATTGTTCTAATCTCTGTGTGAATTAGTTATTTGTCCTAACGTTTGGAAAACATGGCTCATCTCTAAACGATAACCGAAGACACTAATTCTTGGTACATGTGGTAATTATTTTTATGTTTTGCTCCTCCTTTTTACTTACACATGCACCCATCACTTGTTTAGTAAAATTTTTTGTTGTCCTGTTATGTTATAATCATGAAAACTTCTTTCAAAAGTAATCAGTGAACAACAATTCCTTTTTTTTAAAATTGTCATCTATTTCCAGATGAGAGTCAATTTTTAGATAGTGACACTTTCTCTATAAACACTATCACTTTTCCTCATAAGACCGTCACTTATTATAAGTAATTGATATTGCATTCTGAAACACAACATATCTCGTACGTACACATCTTCTCTTTGTATGTTTCTCATCTTTTCTCGAGAAACAAGTGGTGTTTGATTCGTACACCATATTCTTATCCATATTTTTCACAGTGATTGTGGTGGTGGTGTTAAGAAAGCTACGATGTCAATAGTGAAGATTTCTTGTCCATAAAATTTGGGTGAATGGGAATAAATCCTCCACACCACTGTTTCAAGTACATAAATACCAGCAAATTAATTTGATAACATAACTAAATTGAAGGGTTGCATTATAACATCAAATAAACTTACAATGTATTATTTGTAGCTCATCCAAGGCAAAAATTCTCGACGTTGGGAAACCATGACATTATATGTGATATGCCTTCTTGAATGAATAACACTAACGTCTGGCGCATTATAACACCAATTAACTGAGCTTTGAGAATTGAGATATATCATCTTGATTGTTGGGTAAGTGTCATACTTCTATCATCTTGTATATTATCTACTTTTTATATCATGTATGTAACTTTGATACAAACCTGAACATGTCTCTATTTGTCCGAAATCTTATAGATTCACAGTGGGAATTGTTATGTTGTTCAAAGGAGAAAATGCAAACGATAAATGTAGTTGGTGACATTATCTGAGCGATGCGCCTACATCGATATGGAGCTGTAGTAATTAATTAAGGTTTCTCGAGAATTATGTTTCTTACTTTTTTACCAGACAATGTTTTTGTTGTTTATATATATATTTGACCATTTATATGTTTTCTTATGTACACTCATGGTACCCGATGTTGATAAGCTTTTGCTTTTGCTGATCTTATTTTTATTTTATAGTTCCCAAATATTATATCCCTCAGTCAATATAACATAATATGAAATTATTATTTTATTTTTGTACAAGTTTATTTTTCTTGAAGTTGGCTTGAGAATTTTGTTTATTGATGTCATTGGCAAGGCGACTAATAGGATGAGTGTTAGATTAAATCAATTAATTAAATTACTTTGCTTTGTATGTTATGACATCGATTGCTATCCACCTGGTCAGTTGAACTCTCCGTTCTTGCCAGTATGACCGAATGTTATCCGAAATGATTAATCTGTGACTTTATTTATTAGCTTGTAAATTTAATGAATGTTTCCTGCTGTAGACTCTTTCCTTGATGTAGAAGTTTTACTTTTGTTGTTATTGCTATGAGGATTCCGGTTAATCTCTAATGCAAGTACTATTTTTTCTTTGTGCAAATATATTATCATTTTTGCACAAAAATCTGATGCCCAGGTTTAGCATGTGGCTTGTTACTGTCACTTTTGACTCTAGAAATGTCACTTTTATATATTATATTACAATCAGTTACTTGACTTAATATATAATACAGTCAATTTTTAATTAATATTATCACTTTTCCACTAAACAGCGTCAATTTTACACACTAACTATCAATTTTGCCCTAGAAATTGTAACTCTTATACATTATTTTGTAATCAATCTTTTAACATAAAATATAATAATGTCAGTGTTTCAATTATTATTGTCACTTTTGCTCTAACAATTATCACTGTTGCACTAACAATTGTTACATTTACATATGATATTGTAATATATATCATGTTGTCATGTTTAAATTAACTAGTGCTTAACCCGTGCGATGCACGTAGCGAATTGAATGAATCGTGTAAATTTATTCGTCGTAAGTGTAATATTATTAATTTATTAATATAATATAATAACTTAAAATATTCAAGTCACGATTTGATCAACACAAGTAAATTTAAACAAAGGGTGTGGATATACGCACCTCGTTTTATTTATTAGTTCACCCCTAAAAATGTTATCACAAAAATGTCAATATTATTCTTAAACCCTACACCCCCAAATACTTCATCTTCTTCAACTCTCCACCACCACTCGAGCCATCGCCCATTACTGTCGTCACTGCCATGGCAGCCGTCTATTGAAAAACATAAATAAAATATGCATACAGAAATACACTGACACCGTCGTGCCATTGAAGAAAGAAAAAGAAAAAAATGCCTTGAAAAAATTCGTTCGAACCAAACTTTCAAATACAAAATATAGGTTTAAAAAATCGATTCGAACACAAAATACAACTGCGAAAAATTGATTCGTACACAAAACACATGTTCAGAAAATTGATCTGAATGCCCCCTTTAAGGCTTGTTCAAGTTTTTTTTCGATCAACATTGTATTGTTCGATCAAAAAGTTCAAACACATGACATGTGCTCGAGAAACCAGAA
>BMAC01000016.1:1349750-1433946 GCA_014905375.1 Phtheirospermum japonicum | reverse complement strand
CGCGCCCTAAAATAAATTAAAGGTAAATAACTCCACATTTATATATTATGAAACAACTTTTTGCATCATACATTATACGTCAAATTATAGTTTAACTCACATGACAATAGTTTCAAACTCTTCCATTTAGTTAGTCGCGAAACAATTATATTAGTTACTTTTATTACAAATCTTTGAGTTCATCTCATTGTTTGGTCTTTGTATCAGAGACAAAGTGAAGATCTTATAATAGATTTAGACTTTTCTAATTATCGCTATCCGTAATACTTGTTTGTCAACATGTACATGAAAGTTTATCATTAGATTATGTCATAATTCAACCACATCAATCTATTTGAGTACAATTTAAATACAACTGAATAATCTAGTTGTACTTTAGTCGTACTTTGTTGTACGTTTTATTTTAGATACAATTTATATCAACATAATTATACAAWRATTAAATAAACCTTTAACCAATAAAAATATAATACTTGTAATATAACTTTGAAAAAAAATACAAAATCAACTAAATAAATACAAAAAATTATATTTAGATTATAAATATATATTAATTAAATTAAAATTAAAAAATTCACAAAAATCATATATATTATAAATAATATAAAATAAATCCTAAACTATTTTAAAGTTTGATTAAAATATTATGAATTCTGAATAATTATTTAATTAAAAAAAAACAAAGAAATAGTATGAAATAATAAAATAAGTCATAAAAGAATATGAAATATTTTAAATATATATAAGAAATATATTTTTTATACAAATACTTATCAAATAATTTTTTTTTTTTTAAAATATGAAGATAGTAATAGTTTAAATAATATAAAATAAATCTTATTTCACAATAATTCTATAGAATAAATTAAAAATAACTTAAATCCTGAATAATCATTTACTAAATCCTAAAAGTAACAAAATACACTTAAAATGCTATAAATAATAAAATAATCAGAAAAATGTGAATTTAGTTAAATAAATATAACATATATATTCAAATTGTAAATGGTTCTTAATAATTTCTAAAATGAGATTAAATATAAATGTAAATATTATAATATAATATAATTATATAGATATGAAATTATTTTGAAATAAGATAAGAATATAATAAAATTATCATTAATTTCTAAATATTTATTTTAAAGACATTGAAAGAATAAATTGGAGATAGTGATAAAGTAAATTAAATAAATATATAAAAGTTAATTTTAAATAGTTTTTTTATCTATTGAAAGTTGATATTAAAACAATAACAAAGATCAAGAAGTTATAGAATATAATAAAATAAATCCTAAAATATTTTAAAACAGAAAGTAATATACTTAATTAATATTATATTATAAAAATCATCTCCTAAATCTAGAAAATAAAAAAAATATAAATATTGTAAATATATAAAAAAAATACTACAAAAATAAAAAAAGAAATACCAAGTAAATGAGACATCGTATTAAAAATTTAATTGAGGGCTTTTGTATTCTATTTTTCTATTGTTATTTTTTCTAAATCAGTCTGGTAATTGACTCGAGATAGCCACTGGGTATTTAACCACCAAGTTCGAGCCAATTGATGAACCCGATAATAAATTAAAATTTATATATAGATTACAGTTTACAAAAGTAATTATATAAACAAGAGTAATAAATCATTTATGTGTGGATTTCTAACGTTAAATACTTAAATTCATAGTAATTAGTCACAAATTATAAATATACAAACGTTCATAAATAATTATTTAGTTAAGAATTTTAAAATAATGTATTGAATTCTTTTTATTATGCAATTATATAATCATTTTTTTTTCTGCCCAAATATAATTTTGATTTCAAATATCAAATAATTGTATAAAGTTATTACCTTTCACTTATGTTCATAATATAATTTTTTAATAAACGAAAAAAAAGAAAATAAAAGAAAGTGTCATTGTCAAGATTGTGACAAGTTTAGAGTCAAAGTTTGGGTCATCCGAGTTTTACTCGAGTCACGTATAGAATACTGAAAATATGACGATATTAGGTTTGTCTTCATATCACCTGGTTTGGTCAACAAATAAAATCATGGAAGAAAAGACAAGTTCTTGTTACTGATTATATTTCCTTTTTTTTTTTCGTTGCATCCATTTTCTATTTGTACTCATACTATCTTTTTTTTTAGTTAACAAGATTATAAAATAATTTTTTAAAATCAAATTATAAATTTTTATATTATTGTTAGTCATTTTATTTTTTTCCCAATTTTACTTATATTATATTATATTTCTTGTAATTTTTGGTTTTTTGATTTTATATTTAGTTAATAACTTTTTATAATTTAATGGTACTTTTTTTGTAGCTATGAATTCATATTTAATTTTACAATATTAATAACTTTTTGGTTTGTTTTCTATTTTTTTGTAAATAATTATTTGTAATTTAATTATAAGTTGTTATATTTTATTTATAATAAAAATAAATTTATTTGATATCAATTGACATATTTACATTTTGATTTACTTTTTCGGTTTTTCCAGATTTATAAACTAATTATTTAGATTTATTTATATATTATATATTTATATTTATATTTTATTTTTCAGATTTCTTACACACACACACACACATAATATTTGCAGTTGCTATTATTATTTTTTATTTTATTTTATATTTTATCGATTCTCTCTTTTATTTCTATATTTATTTAATAATTTTATAGAATCTAATTATGATTTTCTTGAGTTAATTTCACTTATTCTATGAATTTTCTCTTTAATTTTATTTGATTGTTGAGTTTTCGGTTTTGTTTCATATTTATTAAATAAATATTTATAGTTTAATTATAAGTTCTTATATTTTTATATATATAATTTTATTAATATTTTTAATTTTATGTAAAGCATTTGAGAAAATATTTATGTTTTACTTTTGCTTTTTTGGGTTTTTCAAATTTATTAACTAATTATTTACATATATTTATATATTTATTTTAAATAGTTTTTTATATTTTATATTTTCTTCAAAYAAATTATATTATTTTTATTTTTCTCATYTTTTATTTATTATTTACATAATTCTTTTATATATTTAATATTTTATTTACATAAATCATAATCTCCAAAAGAATATTTACATAAATAATTATATAAATAATAAATATGTATACTGTAAATAGCAAGTAAAATGGGCGGGAAAATTTTGAGAAATATTTTTAGAAACGCTAGGCTTTTTATATATATATAAGTACTATCACTTTTGTATTAAAAAGTATCACATTTCTACATCAAACTGTCGCTTTTGCTAAAAAATGTGTCACTTTTCATTATATAATAATCAAGTATTTAACTTCAAATAAACACTGTCGTTTTTATACTAAAACATGTCACATTTCCTCACAATGTGTCACTTTTGCACTAACAATTATCACTTTTTACATAATATAATCAAGTATTCTTTTAAAATATATTATAGTGCCACTTTTCCCTTTATTTCTATCACTTCTGGCTTCAAAAATGTCACCTTTAAATTGAGATGAAAAGATTTTATTTCATGTAAGAAACGATACAAAACAACATACATCTGGACAAAAATACACACCAAGACACACACTGCAATATTATAAAATATAATATTCAAAATCTGCCCAAAAATGTAGAAATTTGGCTCACTAGAGTATAAGGATCAAATATAATGGCCAAGCCTAATCCTCAAACTCATGAAAATAAAATCTGAAATACTCAATCAAATCACAAAATGAGAAAAGAATTATGGAACAAAAGATAAACTATCCATATTCCATTTTCTTCAGAGTATCTTCCTTCGAAGAAAAAGTCAACAATCTCGTCCCTCTTTTCAAAGAACATTGTCTGATCCTCACTCCCTCTCGTCTACAATTTGATTTTGTCACATCTACACATTTAAAATCTTAAATATATCTTGGTAAAGGTTCTCTCCCATATATCATTTCTTCGAGTAATTTGGATAAAGGAACTAGTTCTCGTCTACATGGATGATAATAAATAAAAAGTTTAACAACTTTTATGGTGCATATGATAAATATAAGAACTAAGGTTAACCGAGATAAAATAAACAAATAATCAAGTTCTAATAATCATTATAATTACAAATACCCCATTAACATAGGTTTTTAATTTTAAAAATTGTACCAACCTCATTTGATTTCCACAACATTTCATCTCAAGGCCTAAATACACCATCCCCATCAACAAAATGCGGAGGTTCCACTTGTCAAAAGTCATGTAGCATGCCCGTTCATCAATTGATTTGATGTAGACATGCATCTCGACTCTCAAGTGTCGTAGTTAGATCCATCATGGAATATGGGATGAATACCGTACCCACCCGAATGTGAACATAAGTGTGCAAAAGAAGATCACACATAGTGAAATCAAGTGTCAGCTCTGATGCCACTTGAAAGATTTTAGACCTCGATTCACATATTAAACAATAAAACACGTATATGTGTGAAGAATGTAAAAAAATAAGAATTGGAAAAGTGAAAATACACACGTATTAAAAATTTTATTATAAGAATAATTTACTCTTATAGTCGAGTTAACAGGGCAAAAATATTTACTAATTAATATTTGCATTTTAATGATTATAAAGACTTATAGTCTACTAAGTAAAGATAAACCAAAATAACTCTTAATGAGTAGATATGATCTAAATTAGTATAAATATCCCAAAATTAAGATTCGCAATCACAAGATTGAATCTTAACAAAAACTGAAAAATAGTGGAAGAAAACAATTCATGCTACAGGATCTGATCATAGATACCCAAAGCATTCGTAGTCCCATCCGCCAATTTCGAAAATATGCAACTTGAATGAAATAGCTCTAAACTTCTCTTGCTTCAATTTTTCTTTCTAAAATCCATGAGTAGATTGTGAGCAATACCTCAATTTTATATTGGCACACACTTTGCTTGTAAAAAAACCCTACAAACAATGAAATAGATATATAGAATATATTGCAAGTAAATATTATTAGTAAGGAAATAAGATAATATCATAAAGTCCTAAACAATATTTCTTAGCCATATACGAAAATTAATCTATGTAAAGAAAATTACAACCTAATCTAAAACTAATAATATTCAAGATAATTAACAAACATGATAAATATCAATTTCTCCTAAACAATTAAATCTTAGAAATAAAGTGAAAATAATTAATTTAGATTTGTTCCACTGGGTGGTCTTTCATGATCTTAGAAGAGGGGTCACTTCGAGTATTTTGTTGGTGCACCTTCTCAATCGGTGAATCTTTAGTTGGAGGTTTCATAAGTGCAGACGTGTCCTCACCAATATTGAGATCATCCTCATCATCGATCTTTTTAGGACCTTCACCTATACCGATAGTAGAATTATCGAAAATAATATTTATTTATTCTATTACAACCTAGTAGGTTATACACTTAATAAGAATGTAAGTTAAGTGAATATCCTAGAGAGAATCCCACCCCACTTTTTTATTGTCAAACTTTCCATACTGATCATGATCTTATGGATATAATATGTGCACTAAAAATGTGGAAATGACTCACGTTTAGTTCTCCCCCTTTCATATATCATAAAGACTAATGCTTTTACTTGGTCTATGAAAGACATGGTTAATTAGATAACAAATAGTACTTATAGCTTGTACACACCATTGTTGAGATATGTTTTGTGAATTAAGTACCAACCTGGCCATATCTTATGACATTCAAAATTCACCTTCATGTTTTGTTCACACATGTGACTGATGTGAATAAGATTCTCCTTTAAGTTTTCAACAAGAAGAATATCACCAAAGTTCGGTAGACCTTTCACACATAGTGTTCCATTCCCAATGAGTTTGTTTCTTGCTTTGTCTCTAAAGGTAACATAAGTATCATGCATAGTGATAGTATTTCACATCAAGGGTTTTATTCTCTCATCATATTAAAAAAGCATCCACTAATAAAGTACCATATTTTGAACTAACTGGCTTTAAAAGCATAGAAGGTCAAGTAGCTCACATCCTCACCTCTTTTTATTTACCGAGATTCTCTTTTGAATATTGTTATTCATATCAACCCTTGGTCTTGGAGTTTATGAGGGAATTCCTCCGTGATTCCAAAAAATTGGTCTTACCACACGATATGTCATAATATATTCAGTATCATTTGGATCGAATGTACATAGAAACTCCACGATAGTAGAATTTTGGAGTAAATCCCCTGTTTTCAAATCTCATCCGCATTATGGGAGCAACAACCGAATTTAGAATAAGAATATAATCCCTCATTGGTGTAACCAATTGACTAGCTTTAACAAATGTTGTATGGTACTCTGCATCACAACTATTTGCATCTTAGCCCAGTCCATCATAGCTTGTGGTTCTCTTTCCCATCCTGATCAGTTCATCAAACTTTGTATTTCCTATATAAGGTATCTTCATGAACTGATTTAACTCGTTTAATTTATATGTAATGACCGTCTTGTCTTTCATGGTATGTGTGAGATCACTTTTCAAATCACAAATTTCCTAGTCCCTTTCTATTAGTATTTTCTGGACACTAAATAATTCATTCTTCAAAGATTCAATGACTTGATTGTTGTCAATGCATACTTATTGCAAGATTTCTTTCTTTGAAGTCAATATTAGTTCTTGTTTGAATAGTGGATATTAAGAGCTTATTCTTTTGTTCCTTGATGAGTGGGTCATATTCAATAAACTTTTCACTCAACCTAGCATTTATTTTTTGTAACTTGGATATCTCAGCACGGAGGTACTCAACATCTTTTTGCTTCTTACTCATCAACTCCATGATTCTAATCTCTTGCCTATTTATGAGCGCATTAGACTCAATGTATTTGGCCATAATTTGTTCATACAATAAATACATTTCCTCATCAGTTGGAACATTTTCATACCCGAAGTCTTGAAATATTCAATGTAGGCTTGCAAGGACAGTTCACTACTTTAAACCAAGGTGTTCGAACTATTCAAGTGAATTTACGTCGTGAGACACATAAAATCATTAACCACGCAGGAAAGAGAAAGGTCGTTTTAAATTTCTCTTGAGTCATCCTATTCATCATCTTCACTCCATGTCGCTTTGAGTGCTTTTTATTTCCTTAGAAATGTTGGACATCCGAACTAGAAGTGTTCAAAACTTTTGCATTCTTTGCACTGATCTTTCTCAACTTTGTTTCCCATAGGATCAGGAAAAGATGAGTTGAAATTTATTCTAATTTGTAATAGCCCTCTTTAAAGTGAATTTTTGTGTTGGTTTATCCTTCATCACCATTTCAGAAAAAATTCTAATGAATAGGGCAAAAGTTATTGAGAGATCTTTAAGTTTATTTCTTCATCTTCATGTCATTATGTCTCTTATTAATTTGTATCATCTTTAAAGGCAACACCTTATATCTTTTCTTTGATTAAGTTATAGCCAGTGTTCAACTTGTAAGTTTTGAGTTCCCCCATGAGTTTGTTGACATTCATTTTAGTTGTATTTCTCAAAGTTTCAAAGGATGTTGCTACAAAAAAATTGAGAAATACCGATGGGTCAAACCCTCAGCAAACCCATCGGTAGAGGGGTTACCGACGGTACTGGTGACAGTTATTACCCTTCGACATTTTCAACATTGGTAAATCAACACCAAAGGTATTCTCTTACCCGGAAACATTTTACCGATGCAATGCTAATGGGTAAGGCCTGCCAGGACACCCCTTGGCCACCGATCAATTACCGTCGGCATATGCTGTTGGACCACCGGTGGGAAGATGCCCCTTTGGTGAATTATTGATGAGTAGTTGTCATCGGCGAATTCTGAAGGGGTCGTCGACATCGGTAAATACCGACACTTACCACCGATTAACAACCGTGTAAAATCTATATCCATTTATCTTACAACCATGATATGTAATCGCACATTGTGATAGACCTATAGCTAAACTCTTAATGTACATGTCGCTAACATTGTTCAAAGAATCTTGTGCCTATAATGACGTAACTTTAAAAAAAACTTATTATTTTTTAAAGTTTCAATTAAAAACTTATAATCATTTCAAAAAATCTCACATATTTTTCGAGCCAATCAACAAATTTATTTTCTAAATTCTTGTTGTGCCCATAATCTATATTGTTTTGTTGATAGCGTTACGCACTCTGTAAAAACACTACATATATTTAAAGATAAAAGTTGTTTAAATTTATTATATAATCAAAAAAATTTAACCAAAATCTAAAAATATTATTTCGAACATGATAAAATCTTAGATTTCATCATAGTTTACTAAAATATAATTTCTCACCGCATTGAATTCTTTTTTTTAATATTTTTCCCAATATTGCAAACATTTCACCACATTTTTGAATATTGAAAGAATATCATCATCATCATCTTCACCATTTTGATCATCATCATTACGAGGCAAATTTTTTTCTTTTCGTGGAGACATGATATTTAAAATAATACGAAGTGAAAGTTAACGCCTCTTCAATAAGATATGCATTTGATATCGAGCCCTAGACGCTCGTCTTATTTCTCACATTGTCCTTCAGTTTGTAAAAAAAACCCTCTTGAATGGATGCGTCAACCTATATTGCATTGAACCAGTAATTCTTGTCTCATATGTTAAGTGAACTGGCAAATACTCCATGGAGTCAAAAAAATTAGACCGAAAGATATTTTAAAATTGACACAAAACTAGAGGAATATCACGCTCCAAATGACTCATACCATCAGTCCTAATAACTCTACAACGGAGGTCCTTGTAGACCAAACTCATCTCCATCAACCTTTATATGAACACATGACAGTCGCGGACCTTCATCCTTAACAATCTCAATACCTTCATATCGACGTAATGTCCTAGATTTAATGCGTGTCCAATGGAAATTGAAGAGCTTTCGTCCATTCACACAAGAAAACTTTTGACTTCTTATCTAATGTATAACAAGTTCTATGATACTTTCCTGTTGTGTCTTGTTTTAGCTCAGGACGAGGACAATATTCGTTCAATTCATCCCTTGATTTGAGAGTGTCTTTTATCTTCCACTTGACATTAATCCCCGTGTTGAACATATTTTTCTCGTTGTTCATAACATCTAGATTATGTCGAATCAAGTTTCTGTTTCAGTATGTCTAATCCCAAAAGATGATTTTTTTGTCCTCCAACCATTTGAATTAGTTATGTGTCCATTGATGTGTACTGCATTTAGATCAATAACTTTCAGAATTCCAAATCTTTCTATCTTTGCCAAAATCTCTGTTTGAAATGTTTCTAGACTTCTGAATCTGACAGTGTTCTGCATGTTCTTTGAAATTATTGTAGATGCATACAACCTTTACAAATGAGGAGTTAATGGAAACTAATACATCTTCTTATATGTAACACTGGCCTTCTGCCATCTGCTTTTCTCTTCTTAGTGGGTTTAAAGTGAGGTTGATTACAAAACTTGTAACTAGTCAGAGCAGAATTGTCTCCATACAATCGTTCATGTAATAATCTATCTTCTCTACCGGTAAGCCCATGCCCCTCAATAACTTCTTGCTATTCTAGAAGTTATATGATACATGATTATCTTTTGGCATAACCTCTTTAATAAGATCAAGTACTTGATCATAACACTTTCGAGACATGCGATCGTCTGACTTCAAAATCACGAGATGGGCACCTGGGATGCAAATGTTGTTTTCCAGCTCTCAACATGTTGTATAACTTCTAGCCTCAGAATTCATCGATTATTCTACAGTAGTAAAGCTGGTTTCATTTACATTGTGGTAACTATAATTCATACGTTTAGTATGAGTACAAAGACACTACAATTTTTTTCATTTTCTAATTAATCGTGTTATTAGTATAATAATAATATAAAAGAAATATATAATACTCAAACAATACATCAAAACACACCCAATAAATCGAGTAGGATCATCTACATCAATCTCCGTATGTTTAAGAACGCTGTTTTTCTCACCGAACTTCCACATGGTTGTTGCGTAAACATGGAGACGGTGCCCCCACTTTCCCCTATTTCCTCCAAATTCTGTATCTTTTACCCCGACAATCCTTTTAATCACTTCTCTCTTATCCTTCCACCTAATAAGCCCACTTATCACGATAAAATATCTTTGTCCTCAATTAATCACTTGTTTATACACACGACACGACACTAATCAGGGAAAAATAAAAATGATGGACCACAAGTTCGCCGGGAAGCCCATGCCCCCAGGCTTACCGGGCTGGACCGACATAGACCAGATGCCCGACACCCCAACCCGCCGGGCCCAACACCGCCGGGCCCACTCCGAGACCTTCTTCCGGTTCCCTGACCTCGACGACATCCTTATCGACGACGTCGTTTCTGACATCAACCTCGAACTGCCTCCTACCCCGCCGCCCCTCCCCCCTAATGGACCGCCCCCGCTGGCCCAGCCCAGCAAGACCAACGGAACGAGGCTCGAAGCCCATGTTAGGAGCCTGTCGATGGACACCGACTTTTTTGAGGGGCTGGGATTCGACGGTCAGCCGTCTCCGGCGGCGGCGGAAGTGGGTCCTCCGGGGCCGAGACACAGGCATAGCAATTCGATGGACGGGTATTCCAGTGCGACGTCGTCTGAGGTGGACTCTAGTGTGAAGAAGGCCATGGCTGCTGAGAAGCTCGCTGAGCTTGCCTTGATTGACCCCAAAAGAGCCAAAAGGTTCATTGACTTTTTTGTGGTGTTGACTTTTTTTTTTTGGATTTAATTGCACTAACCTTGAATGCCTTTTGATATTGAAATCCTGTATGAGTTTCATGTGATTAATATTCAAGGGGTTTTCTTGTTGTTGATTTTTACAAGTACTTATTTAAAAAGGACATATTATATTTAGGGAAAATGAAATTTTGGTATTTGACAGAAAACGATGGGGCTATAGGATAAATGCTTTGTTGTTGTATATATTTGGCTTATTATGGCTTGTGGTTTTTGTTTTTTCATGTCTTGTACTTTTAGGTGCCTTGTAGTGTCTTTTGACTTAATTTTAAGCTTATAATTTGGTTTCAAGAAACATTACAAGATTGTATATGACATGATCAAAGATACTTTTCAACTATTTATTTTTCTGTTGAAATCTCTTTCTATGTTTATTTGACAAATACACATACTTTCTTGATTTCTCCTAATTATGCGTGTGTGTGTTGCTGATTAATTGAAATTTGTAGGATTCTTGCAAATAGACAATCTGCTGCACGATCGAAAGAACGAAAAGTTCGTTACACGGGCGAGCTGGAGAGGAAAGTGCAGACTCTGCAGACCGAAGCGACCACACTATCAGCTCAGATCACGTTGTTGCAGGTTTTGTTTGCTGGTTTTTTTATTTTTATTTTTATTTTTTAAATACTGATTACAATCTTGGCAATTTTCACTGTTGATTCTTGAAATCAATTGAAGTAGCGGGCTAATTAATGTGTGAAGTAATGCAACAATATTTTTGAAAATGAAAAAGACTCGAACTCAACCCTATGTGGCCTTATCTCTAGGCATATCGAAAATATATTTTATATATATATATATATTTTAATCATATGGAAAATATATTTTTAGTAGAAGGTTTGCTATACAATGTTCTGACGAGTTTTGCGTTAATCAAACTAGGAACCTTGAAAAGGCAAGAAAATAAATAAATAAATATTGCTATATATTAACGTAGCATTTTCTCGAATAATTCTTGCTTTTTATTGCAGCATTTATTGATTTTTTTTGAAGAAGGCATTTTAGGTAGTAACAACTCATACTTATGATTTCAACATGATGCAGAAAGATACTACTGACTTGACATCTGAGAACAAAGAACTCAAACTAAAGTTACAGGCTATGGAGCAGCAAGCACACCTTAGGGACGGTAATGCATATGTTAAGTGCTTTTGATTGTCATGTTCTAATTATGCATGCGTATCTTTTTGAATTTCGAAGAGAAAATAGCTGTTTTTGGATACCAAACTATTCCATTTCCGTTCTACTAGTCTAGAGATTTTTTTTTTTTAAACCCGAAAATGTAAGTCATATTCAATAATTACACTATTCACTTTCTTTCACTTTTTTCCCGGTCGTTGCTTCTACTTATTTTTCAATATAATAAATAATAAATATCAAATCACCAATCAGAAAACACATTTTCCCACGAGTTCCACTGTTCACTCGCTCGTTTATTCTTAATTATCAATCATTATCTTGAAGTTTCTGTATCAAATCAACTTTCATCACGACTCATATTCAATCACACACTGTCAGAACTCATTATTTTTCTTAAAAAAGAAAAAAAAAATTCTCTATTTTCACGCCCTTGTATTTCAGCTCTAAACGAAGCACTAAAGAACGAACTGCAGCGACTCAAGATTGCAGCCGGTCAACTTCCCGCCGCGAACGGGTTGTCATCCCAAGTTTCGTCTCAGCAGCAGCATCAGCCATCGTCACTCCATTATTTTGGCCAGCAGCAGCAGCAGCAACAGCGACTTCAATCCCGCAACAACCCTCGACTCAATGAAGAGTTGACATCCCAACCGAGCTTCCATGATTTTAATAATAGGGTTTAATTAGTGACTTCTCGATCGATGACTAGGTTGGTCATGTCGAAATCGATGTTACGGTAACAAAAACTATGGTGATGTGTATAGTTAACAAGGGTATGTATACTTGTATATGATCAGCCCAATTATAATTGACTTCATATACATGTGTCTTCTTTCTTTTCTTTTCTTTTCTCCGGCTCAAATAGTTGTGGATTTTTTAAGACCATAAAAGTATGTTAGTAAGGTTGTCGGGCACGGCTGGTTTTGACAATTTTAAAAAGTATAAACTTTGGAATAATTGGAGTGTGTTCTACTTTTGTCTTTCTTAAATCATGTCCTTTGTCTGGTTTTCAGTTGATTAATCTTGTGTTTGAAACAGTTGATAGCTTTTTCGCTCCCTTGCTCACAATGATTATGGCAATGGGACCAGATCAGTGAAGGTGGCTTTTTGATTGAGATCATTGAGTGATCTCAAAGTAATGAGGTATGACTGCATTTTCCCATCATTACAAAATACAAACTAAATCCCAGGTCTGTTTTTATAAATATATAAATTCTTTTTTCTGTTCAACCATTCATAAAATACACTACATTTTCGATTTTTCCGAATACAACGAGTAATTAATTATACGATAGAGTTCTCAAATCATATTCATGGTTTCATAAAGCATACAAAACATTTCAAAAGCAAAATTTGTGCATGTCTATATATTTATCAAATATTTTGAGTTTTAGAAACATTTTAAACCCACTTCAAGTCGTAGTCGACGAGTTTTATGAAAATCGCCAAAATTTCCTTCTCCCTCCTTCAGACAATTTCAGGGTCTGCCCTTCGATAATCCTAGGTGATGTACAAGAGTTTATCCTGAAATCAAATTCTAAACATTAAATAAAAAGAGTTCAAGAAAAACCAACTCAAGCTTACCTTAGCAATTATCACTACAAATTGCAAGATATTGAGGTTCAAGCTTGCAAAGCCCTTCCCCCTTGCTCCATATTTTTACGGCTCTTCACAAGAAATGGTTTAGATAATTACAAAAATGGTTGAAGAACAATGGAGGAGATTTTTGTCTTGTTTGAATTCTTGGTCAAGTTTAGATGAAGATTTTTGAAGTAAATGAAAATTTCTCACAAATTTATATACTTTGCATTAGTACTGTCAAACGGGCCAGCCCGCCCCGGCCTGTCGCGGGCCAGACCGTTTATTCGCGGGCCTGGAAAACTAAAGTTCGCGGTCCGTCCGCGTGCCAATGGGCCGGACCGCGGGCTGACCCGTTTTTTTTTTTAATAAAATCTTATTTTTATATTATAAAAAATAAAATTAAAATTTTGAAAATGTTATTATAATATTTAAAGTATTATAACGGGCTCATAGAAAATAAAAGAATACAAATATGCCTTCAAATTTAACCAATATAAATTATAATTATAATTATACTTATAATAAAATATAAAAAAAAAAGGGGGGGCCACCCCGCTCCGTCCCACGGTCTTCACGGAGCGGGCCAAAAATACCCGCGATCAAACGGGCTGCGAGAAGGGCAGCCCAAGCCCGCCCATTTGCGCGGAATGACGGGTCAGCCTGCGGGCTTTGATTCGTTTTGACATCGCTGCTTTGCATGTCCAATATATACCCATATTATTTTTACTTTTTTCCTTTTAAGCTTTATTAATTCCTAGGACCATCTACGACCATGTGCCTCGAACTCAAAATTTTAATGTTTTAAAGTGATAAAAAATTTCAACTTCAAACGTTGAGTTTTATAATTATAAAATCAAAAATATTAACTTTTTGTAATAAATAATTATTGTTGGTTTTCAACTTCAAACGTTGAGTTTTATAATTATAAAATCAAAAAAATTAACTTTTGGTAATAAATAACTATTATTGGTTTTCAACTTCAAACGTTGAGTCTTATAATTATAAAATCAAAAAATTAACTTTTGGTAAAAATATAATTATTTTTGGTTTTTTGTCTTGTCTTCAAGTAGATATTTTTGTTCTTTTAGGTGGATTCCATCAAATAAATTTGAGATTTGAGTTTTTAGATGGTCTCAAATTATATTTGAATATAAAATCTACTTTTCAAAATATTTTTAAGTGTTATACTTAAAATTATAAGTTTGAGACCACATCAAACTCATAACTATAAGTGATCAATCTAACCCAGTGTTGGGGTGTGACATTTTATAATGTTGTAATTTTGTACTCTTTTTGTTCAAAAATATATGTCTTTGACTCTTCAAATATATTTAGATTATTACAAGCCTTTTGTATTTTCAAGAACAAAGGTGAAGGAATTTCCAAAACATCCCTTATACTTAATACCTTGTGAATGAACTCAATTTGCATTAGTGAATGAATCCAATTTGCATTAACTATGATTATGCAAGGCTTTAACTACTTTTATAATTTGTGTTAACATTAAATGAATTATATTGAGTAAGTTATGATCGGTTGATCTGATTTCAGGAGTTGATAACGGGTATTTGATAATTAATAACGGGTAGCTGGTAGTTAAATAACTTATTTTAAATTACTATTTGATAAACTAACTGGTTGAGATAGTTCATTCATATTAATTTATCAATATAAACATAATTAATAAATTAAAAATATAAAAATCAAGAAAAACATAAAAAAAATAGAAAAGTTATAATAGCAAATAAAGACTCGATGAAAAATAAAAAAAAAAAAAAAAATAATGATAACAAAATAATTTTATTAATAAATAAAAACTCCTTATGTATAAACAAATATTTATGTAAAATTATAAAATAACAGTTAGTTCATGAAAAGAAAATATTTCTTAATGAAGAAATTGATAAAAATAATTTTATCTCAATCAACTATTAACTGATTAGAAAAAATTATAATTTGTAATTATTTTTTCCAACAAATGCTTATTAAACTCAATAAGCTATTAGTAGTTTATTGAAAATTTTCACCAAACGGTCTAAAACAACTTATTCACTTGAAATAAGTTATAAACTCTTTCAAAAAGTCCAACCAAGTATAACTTAAAAGGGAGTATTAAATCATGGTTTCCAAGAATTATGAACAAAATCTGAAAAATAATGATATACTATCTCCATTCCACAAATATAAAATACTTTCTATTTCTTTTAACTACATATATGTATATATGTATACTTTCTATTTCTTTTATCTACACATATGTTACTTTCTGTAATTGATACTTAATTACTTATTCATCCCTAAATAATACAAGTTGACATCAACTAAATGAATCAATAACTTTAAGTTATAGCAGTATTTGGAAAAGATATATAAAACTAAATATTTTAATTTTATATTTTTTAATCTTATAAAGCCTTGATTGGACGTAGATGGTACATAGTTGGGAAAACAAAACGAGAACAGTCGAATCATAATGACAGATGTATGGTTGAGATAGCCTGAGCATTCAACTGAGTTCGGTGATCCTCTTTGGTTCCCAAGTAGGCCCAACTTGACTTGCTTTGTGGACCCTCGGGGCGCGACATCATCGGAACTGTTAGCTCACCTACCAAATCAAAATTAATTTTTTTCGGACACTATTCTTATCAAATTATTTGCATTTAATGAATTCAAAATTCAAATAGAGTAATACGGAGCAGCACGTATTTAGTTTTTACTGTAGTATTAATTAATTATTATATTTTTGGAAACAGCTTATAAATATATGGTGCGTGAATTTAGTATTAAAAGCTTTAAAGGTAGTTCTTAATTCACCCAATCACAATTCTCTTGTTTCACAGAACATTGTACATATAAAATCGTGAAATACATTATACATATGAAATCTTGAAATTATTGATTGATATGCATTTGATCGATCCCATTATATAAAGAAAACGAGCGAATATCGAAATCACCCATGTTACTGTTTATACATATATGTTTATTTTAATCCTAATATTTTTTGGAAAATTGTGTCAATAATCGGGATTTGATGATTTGATCTCACGTATCGATCTTGGTAGAAGACCATTCTTCTCAAGTTGCCACATTGCCAATATTTTATTGATAAATCGACTTTGATCACCTCATTGTAACTATATTCCTACATCTTTCACTAAAATTTTCAGTAAAAAAACGTAACAATTAAACAAATGATAACACTCCCATGGTGCATCTGATTTGTGTGTGATAATATATATTTTTCGTATAATAAGAGTGTTATATATGGTGACTATCATTATTAGTAACGTAGATATTTATTATTGTACATAATATATCTTTTCTTCTTCGTACAGTTATATATATAATTTTACAAAATATCCATATACTATCAATAGAAGAACATTCATATCTCTACATAAATATTCATATACAATAGCAAAAGATATACATGCACCATCGCACAATATAAGTACCAGTACATTGTAATACCGAATCAGATTACATGATGTCTAAGACTAATATGACCCATTAGATCAGTTGACTTGATACGATTGTTTACTTTGAACAAATTATTTAATAATAAATGAAAAATTTGAAAACTTTCTCATAAAAGAGACCAAAAATAATTCCCATTTTGTGGAAGGAAATTTGGATCATGGGTCAAACTAACTAATCTTGTAATAAATCTAGAGAGATTATAAAACTATCACAATTACAATTAGGACAAAAATTCTGAGTTTAGAATAACACTAATATACTATTATTCTCGGTTACTGTCCATTTTCTTGCTTTTTCCAACCTTTGACTGCGTAGTCTGTATACTTTCTTCCTTCTTACGCCCACACCACCTTCTTTTTCTCTCTTCATCATCTACTTTCTCTCTCTAACTTACACGCAACGTTATTTCTTCTAATCTGTTTTTTCCTGTAGCTATTTTTTTTTCCGCCACCCGGAAAACAATCGGAGCACAAATAAAATAACCGTTTCCGCCGCCGTCAATTTTCCCCATTGTCGGAGTCAGTCAAGCTCAGTCATATAGTCGCCTCTGAGTTTCGAGCATTGCCTTAAGGGACACTGTAAATTAATTAATTTAATTATTTATTTTTCCGGCTGGCTTTTATTCTTAAAAACTTCCAGATCTGAATGCGATATAGAGTTTAGTGGGTAAGGCTCTGTGGTTGAATCTTTGGAGGTGTAATTTTGAGAGGGGGAGAGAGGGGGGAAATTAGGTGGCGGCGTGAATGGTGGCGGTTTGCGACGCGGCGGAGTGGTGGCGAGATAATGAGCGGAAAGGGAGGGCGACGGCGGTGGTGTGGTGGTGAGCGTTTTCAGATGGAATGGCAGATCCTCGTAGCTACTGTAATGCCGACCGTGACATTGAGCAGGTATATATGTTGTGTGTTTTTTGTAATTGAGGCATAAAAATACGATCTTTACAGTGTTTGAGGATAATGTTGGATTTTTGGTTGACTTTAGTTGAAAATTTGTATCTGTAGTTATGCAAATGCTTCTCATTTTTTCAAAAATGTTTTTTTTTTAAGGTCAAATTTAGTTTGCTCGCTGGATTCAATCATGGATCAAATATTTTAGCAGTGTTAATCACTTGACTGTAGATACTGATACCTTCTCTGAGCTCATAAGTTCATGACAAAAGGTTAATCTTAGGTTTTGTTTGGATTGAAGGATTTAAAGCTAAGTATTTCAAATCCTCAATAACAAATCCATTTGATTTGCTTAATGGATTTCAAAATTTTGAGCTATTTTTAAAGCAATTGTGGTGGATTTCAAATCATATTATCTAGAGTCGTATTATTTATTTCCTCAAATTATCCTCTCAAATCCAAATCCTTCAATCCAGAGACAACCTTAATGCATGTGTTCTTATAATTACTAAAGAGTTACTAAAGAGACATCTTTGTCTTGCCAATCTTTGTATCTAACATGTGTAAATGGTTTTTTTTTTCTGATTGATCTTTTTACTGTTTGCAGACATTACTTGCTCTAAAGAAGGGATCTCAACTACTTAAATATGGGCGTAAGGGAAAGCCTAAGTTTTATCCATTTAGAGTCTCTAACGTATGTCCAATGTACCATATGCCTTATATTTTCGTTTGCTTTGATACTTTATTTATTTATTTATTTTGAAAAAAGTTGGTCAAACTTTCCATCATACGTTCAGTTCGTGCTGTTGATTTTTAATCCCTCCGTTCTTGTTTTAATTTCTGTTTTAGAGATTATGTTAATAATTAAAGAACGTTACAAATTTGACTAATATATCTTTAATCAATTAATAATATCCCTAATCAATCTATCTCCCTTGCTCTCCTCACAATTATCTTACTGCCATAAATTTTGTCTTGATTTCTGTAAGTAGGGATAAAGTTATAAGAAAGTGGTAAGAAGTTCTAAAACGGTAACAAATTTAGCCTCTAAAATGACATTTAGAAGGGTCCTGAGGGAGTATATGTTATTGAGATTAACGCATATTAAGAGAAATGCATTCTCTTTACCCCAATGTGAAAATTTGGTGATTTTAGCTATTTTTTATTGAAGTAGTCATCATTTTAGAAAGGAGGAAATTATGTTTCATATCAAACACATTTAAGAATCTACATTATTGTTACATATGATATATGACTGATAATCACGTGATTACGCAAGTTTTTTGTTTTGTTTATAGAATCAGCATATTACACTTGATAAATAATGGTACTGTATCGGCATATCACATTAGTTCTTATTTTATTGCTTTGATTAGTTTAATATGCTAATGGCTGTTTTTTTTTTTTTTTTTTTTTTTTTTTTTTTTTTTTTTTTTAATGTTGCAGGACGAAAGATCTTTAATTTGGATTTCTAGTAGCGGTGACAGAAACTTAAAATTAGCTTCAGTTACCAGAATTATCCCTGGACAAAGAACTGTAAGATTTGAGGAGACCTTACATCATTCATGTTTCTAGATTTTATTTATTTATTTTTGTTTTTAATAAGCGGTTTATTGGACATTGTCATCAGGCTGTTTTTCAACGATATCTGCGCCCTGAAAAGGACTATTTATCCTTCTCTCTCATATATAACAACGGGAAACGTTCCCTCGACCTGGTTGGTGATATACGCAAGTTCCATTTAACAATTAGCTGTTTGTTTATTATTGAGCTGATTTAATTCTTGTATGTTATTAGATTTGCAAGGACAAAGTCGAGGCCGAAATCTGGATAGCTGGCCTTAAGGCATTGATATCATCCGGACAAGATGGACGATCCAAAATCGATGGATGGAATGATGGAGGCCTCGATTTTGATGTGAGCTTACAAACCTGACATAATCATTTTGTTATTTTCTATATTCTCTTTTTTCATCTTACATGAACCTTTACTCTTATTATTATTAACTTTTATCTTTTTCATTTTATTTATTAATTTTCTTCCAGGAAAATAGAGATTTGACATCAATTAGTGCAACCTCCAGTTCCGTGAGCTCTATATTAGAAATTAGTTCAAGCATAATCCCTTCTCCAAAAAGGTACTACCCCGATAACCCGGCCCCTTCAGACAATCCTGATGTAGTAGCGTCGGAGCAAACAAACATGCAACCAAAAGTAGGACCCGCTTCAGACGCTCTACGATTCAGCATATCCAGCATCCCCAGCACGTCCAGCCATGGCTCCGCGCAAGATGAATCCGACGCACTGGGCGATGTGTACATTTGGGGCGATGTCATCACACCTGACAACATCGGGCCCACAACGAGATCTGACGTCCTCCTCCCGAAGCCGTTGGAGTGCAACGTCGTCCTGGACGTGCACCGTATATCATGTGGGGTCCGCCACGCTGCCCTCGTCACAAAACAAGGCGAGGTCTTCAGCTGGGGCGAGGAGAACGGCGGGCGCCTTGGGCACGGGGTCGGGAAGGACGTAACTGGGCCACGCCTTATCGAGTCTTTATCTTCTCTGAACATCGATCTCGTCGCGTGCGGAGAGTTCCACACGTGCGCCGTCACGTCATCCGGAGAGCTCTACACGTGGGGCGACGGGACCCATCACGCCGGGCTTTTGGGTCACGGGACGGATATTAGCCATTGGATACCAAAGAGAATCTCGGGCCCACTCGATGGGCTTCAAGTCGCAACGGTTTCTTGTGGGCCATGGCACACGGCCCTAATAACGTCGTCCGGGCAACTGTTCACGTTCGGGGACGGTAGTTTCGGGGTCTTGGGCCATGGGGATCGAATGAGTGTTTCATATCCAAAGGAGGTTGATTCTTTATCGGGCTTACGGACGATTGCGGTTGCGTGTGGGGTTTGGCATACAGCGGCTGTGGTCGAGGTTATCGCAACCTCAACGAGTGTTACGTCCGGAAAATTGTTCACTTGGGGCGATGGGGACAAAAACCGGCTCGGGCAAGGCGACAGGGAGCCTCGTCTGAAGCCCACTTGCGTCCCCGCGCTCATCGACCACAATTTCCACAAAATCGCGTGCGGCCATAGTTTGACCGTCGGCTTGACCACGTCGGGCCGTGTCTTCACGATGGGGAGTACGGTCTACGGTCAACTCGGGAACCCTAATTCCGATGGGAAACTACCTTGTCCGGTCGAGGACAAGCTCTTAGGTGAAACGGTCGAGGAGATTGCTTGCGGGGCCTATCACGTGGCTGTGTTGACTTCTAAAAATGAGGTTTACTCGTGGGGTAAAGGAGCGAACGGGAGTTTAGGACACGGGGATATCGAGGACAAGAAAACGCCGACCCTGATCGAGGCGTTGAGGGACAAAAACGTAAAATTCATTGCATGCGGTTCGAATTACACGTCGGCGATATGTCTCCACAAATGGGTCTCGGGCGCCGAGCAGTTACAGTGCTCGTCTTGCAGACAGGCTTTTGGGTTCACGAGAAAACGTCACAATTGCTACAACTGCGGGCTCGTCCATTGCCACGCGTGCAGCTCGAGGAAAGCGGTTAGGGCTGCGTTGGCGCCTAACCCTAGCAAACCGTACCGCGTATGCGATTCTTGTTTCGTGAAATTAACAAAGGTGGCGGAGGGCGGTGGTGGTGGGGCCCACAGCCGGAGGAATTCGGTTGTCCTGAGGCTTTCCGGCGAGAACAAGGACCGGTTGGATAAGGTTGACTTGAGATTCGCAAGGTCAGCAATTTTGCCGACGAACTTCGATCTGATTAGGCAGTTGGATACTAAGGCAGCGGCCAAGGGAGGGAGAAAGGCGGCCGATGCGTTTTCTTTTGCTGACGTTCGTCGGAATATTCCGAAACCGATTCTTACACCGACGGGTGTTGCTTCGAGGTCCGTTTCGCCATTCTCGAGGAAACCGAGTCCTCCGCGATCGGCCACGCCGGTGCCGACGACTTCGGGCCTTTCGTTCTCACAGAACGTTACAGATAGTTTGAGGAAGACGAACGAGCTTCTAAATCAGGAACTGCATAAGTTACGCGTGCAGGTAGTTTTCTATTTTTTTTTTTTTTTTTTGGAAATAAGCTTGTGTTTATGTAATAAATTTGTGACGTGATTTAGGTGGAAAGTCTAAGAAATCGATGTGAGCTACAAGAATTGGATCTACAGAAATCGGCGAAGAGAGCCGAGGAAGCAACGGCGTTGGCCGGAGAGGAATCTGCTAAGTGTAATGCCGCTAAAGATGTTATTAGGTCCCTTACAGCACAGGTTCGGTTTGGCTTCTCATTGTGTTAATTACAAAAACACACTTGCAGTTTAGCTTCATTAAGAAAAAATCACAATTATTCTTTATAATTACAAATACTCCCCGACATTTGTGTTGTCTTTTCTTTTGGGGTAATTACAAAAACTACCCTTGCATTTTCACCTAAATACAAAAAAGTTGCTAAATTTGAAAATTACGAAACCACCCTTGAGATTTACATCCGCCTTACTTTTGCACCTGCCTTTAGTTGAACCAACAGAAATTGCTGACATGATCAATTATTTTTGCAATTAAACCCCTCGACTTTCCAGTCTTATATTTACAGTGCATCCTTCAACTATTCTAAATACTTATCACTAGATGAAAAGTTGGGGGCATTTTTGATATTTAGAAAAGTTGAGGGTGTAATTGTTTAATATCTGATGACATCAGCAAATCCGGTTGAAGCAATATGTAAGACCAAATCAAATTTCAAGGGTAGTTTCGTAATTATCCATTTAAAAAAAACTAATTATGTGTCATGTTCCAGCTCAAAGATATGGCCGAGAAATTACCTCCCGGGTCTTATGACCCGCAAAGCCTCAAGTTGGTCAACCCGCCAAACGGCGAACCGAGCGAAATTAGTTATCCTATGCATGAAGAAGAGAGGAATTCAAGATTAGATGCTACCAACGGTTTCCACTTAGGCTCTCACTCTGTAAGTAATTCAGTTGGGTCGGAATCGCTCGATGATGCCGTTGGAACGCCAGTGCTAACAAATGGAATAAACGAGATTGCTACTAACGGGGACGTCGAAAATAGCTTGAGTTCGAGAAACCCTGTGGTCCCTGGTGATGACGCTACCCAAATCGAAGCTGAATGGATCGAGCAATATGAACCCGGCGTGTACATTACGCTCGTAGCCCTTCAAGACGGAACGAGGGACCTAAAACGTGTACGCTTCAGGTAATGAATAAATATCTGCTGATATTTTTAAGTTGGGATAGTTACAAAATTACCCCTATGGTTTGGTCTAATTGCGTTAAAACCCAGATGTTTTTTTAAAATTATAAATACACCCCTTAATGAAAAAAATCTATTTTTCTTCTAGTTCATATGGTTTGCTTCTGAATATATACAGTGTTTGATATTTTTAAATTGGGATATTACAAAATTACCCCTATGGTTTGGTCTAATTGCGTAAAACCCAGATGTTTTTTTTAAATTACAAATACACTCCTTAATGAAACAAACTCCCTGTTTCTTCTAGGTCATATGGTTTGCTACTGAATATGGTCAGTGTTTGATATTTTTTAATTGGGATAATTACGAAACTACCCCTATGTTTTAGCGTAATTGCAAAAAGTTCCAGATGTCTATTAAAATTACAAAAACACTTGCCCCTTGAGGTTTAATTATCTAATGTATGTTGTGCACGTCCAGCCGGAGAAGATTTGGGGAACACCAGGCGGAGAATTGGTGGTCGGAGAATCGAGAAAGGGTGTACAAGAGATACAATGTCCGTGTTTCGTCCGCTCGAAGATCTGAAGGTGTATTTTCACCTTCTTCCCAAATTTAGGTAAGATACATCGATTTGTAAGAACTTCTCCGACAATCGGAGTAAACCATTTTTTTTTTTTTTGAAGTCTCTAGGGTTATTTACTATTTACTGCTTTTTGTAGTGTAAATAATTGTGAGTTTCTATAATTTCATTGATTCCATGAGGTCTTCGTGTTCTACTCACCACATTATTCTTTGTGCCTTGTAATCTTTGACTGCAATTTTTGATAACTTTTTAAAATTTATATTAATGACTACAAATGTACAACAATGAAACTGATATGAAAAGCCATATATAGGTGGTATGCTATGATGCACGGACACTTCAAAATATGATATTTTGCCGTGTCGTGTCCCCCGTGTCGTGTCCTGTTTTACGTTATAATTTACGTGTCATAAGCGTGTCCCCGTGTCGTGTCACGAGTCCAATTCCCGTGTCGGTGCAACCTAGGTGGTATATGAATTTAAGAAACGTTATATTATCGGTTGTCAACCTTCTAATAATAATAATAATAATAATAATTGAACTCTAGAAAATTGAGCAAAGATTGTTATAGGCTATACTAAGGATTATTAAATCGCAAAATGCTTTATCAAAGTAAATTTCCCTGGGATGAAAAATCAAACATGTGAGCAAATCTTAAATTAGATTTCAACAACAAATCAACTCTATATTTCAATCTAGAATTCAAGAAATTCCACTCAGCCGGGTGACAAATTTTCCAATTTCGTAAAAGACTTATTTACAAAGTAAAGCTTAAAAACATAATGCTGGTTAACCAAACAAATTCATTGACTTAAAAAATGTGAACAAGAAAAAGTATTGAAAAGTTGGACAGTTCCAACCATCATCAATTCCAGATGCTTGAAAATTCAAAATTTACCGGTTTGAAGAAAATTGCATTTCTCATTTTTCACTAACTACTATAAATAGAGGCTTTGTTACTTGCACATCCAAAACACAAAAACCAGCATAAATGAAGACTCTCACTATTACTAATCTTCTTTTCACCTTCCTTCTAATCTTTCTTTGCCCCTGGCAAGCTTATTCCGACAATAGCGATGATTTTATCGCATGCCTTTCCGCTCGTTCGGATAATCGAACCTCGATTTCCAACATTGTTTACACCCCAAACAACTCCTCGTACTTATCTGTCCTGCAATCTTCCATAAGAAACCTGAGATTCACATCTCCCTCCACTCCTAGACCTCTAATAATCGTCACGCCAGTGCACGAGTCCCAAATCCAGGACATCGTGCACTGCGCAAGAGTCAATGGAATGCAAATCCGAACTCGAAGCGGTGGTCATGACTTAGAGGGACTCTCTTACCGAACACTCCACGTGCCATTTATAATCCTCGATTTGGTCAACCTTAGCGAAATAACGGTTGACCTTGAGAATGAAACCGCGTGGGTCCAAACCGGTGCGACCCTCGGTCAACTCTACCACGCCATAAGTCAAACAAGCAGAACCCTCGCGTTTCCCGCGGGCATGTGCCCCACCGTCGGTGTAGGCGGGCACATTAGCGGCGGAGGGTACGGGCCGATGCTGAGAAAATTCGGCATCGCGGCCGATCACGTAATCGACTCGAGGCTGGTCGATGTCAATGCAAAGGCTCTCGATAGAAAGTCAATGGGCGAGGACCTATTTTGGGCCATTCGCGGAGGAGGTGGCGCTAGCTTCGGAGTCATCACCGCATGGAAAATCCGATTGGTTCGTGTCCCCGAGACGGTGACCATATTCTCCGTGAGCAGAACATTGGAACAAAACGCGACCAAGCTTGTACATCGTTGGCAATACGTAGCTCCGAATCTCCCGAACGACTTGCTAATTGGGGTAACGATAAGGAGAGTGAACACGAGCGACTCGGGAGAGAGGAAAACGATGCAAGCCACGTTCGTATCGCTATTCCTCGGCGGGGTGGATAGACTAATCCCGTTGTTGCAACGGAGGTTCCCGGAGCTTGGCGTCAGAAGAGAAGATTGTAACGAAGTGAGTTGGGTGCAATCGGCTCTTTTCTTCGGTGACTACCCGATCGAAGAGTCAACGGACGTGCTGACCAGCAGAGTTGCTCTCTTGAATTCTTATTTGAAGGTGAAATCGGATTACGTGCAGGAACCCATCCCGGAACGAGGGCTTGAAGGGTTGTGGAGGTTTTGGGACGAACCGGAAGCCGATAGGGCGGAGATGACCTGGTTCCCATATGGCGGACGGATGAGCGAGATTTCGGAATCCGCACTTCCGTTTCCTCATAGGGCGAACAATTTGTACAAAATTCTACATTTGGTGTACTGGAATGAATCGGGTGAGGCGGTGTCGGAAAGGCATGTAAACTGGATGAGGAGGACGTACGCGTATCTAGAGCCTTTTGTTTCGAAGTATCCGAGGGGCGCGTATGTCAACTATATAGATCTTGATTTGGGAGTTAATAACGATGGCAACAGTACAAGTTATGCGCAAGCGAGCGTGTGGGGTTTTAGGTACTTTAAGAATAATTTCAAGAGATTGGTTCGAGTGAAGACTACGGTTGATCCCAGAAATTTCTTCAGGAACGAGCAGAGCATTCCACCTTTGTACTCTGGTCGAGGAAGAATTAATGCATGATAATAAATAATTATTTAACTATTTATATGTTTAGGTAATTATATTACATATATATGTTGTATTGATAACAAGTTGAGTTCTGTTCTTGACATTGTTGGCTAGAGTGTATTATTTATATATATTATTGAATAATGGCATTGTATTTTACGTTGATGGACCCATATAATCTGATTATGGGCAATATATATATATAAACTTAATTAATCGATCAAAATAAGGTAAGAGTCGGATTAGGTAAAATTATTAACCCTATTTTAACTAGGTGCCTAATTAAGTACTACTAACTATACATACACTACAAAAAAACAACAATTTTCCGAGAGAAAAATCGAGAGAACTGACTTCCCACGGAAATTTTCGAGAAAAAACCGAGGGACAGTTCATTCCCTCGGAATTTCCTTCGGAAATACGAGCGCCAAAATATGCCACCATAATTTCCGAAGGACAAACCGAAAGATGACCAATGGAAGCGTTTCCGAGGGACGTTTTCCCTCGAAATACCGAGGGATCTTCACTTCCCTCGGTTTTAAACCGAGGAAAATAAATATCCCTCGGTTTTATTTTTTAAAATTTTAAAATATTAATTAAATTTATGAGGGAATACAATTTCCCTCGGAATCATTTCGAGGTATTATGAATTTACTCGGATTTTTAATTAATATTTAAAAAAAACCCGAAAAAATAAAAAAAATCGGAAAAAATAATAAAAAATAGGATTTATTTTCGGGACGCTGAGGCGCACCCCTCCCCGCCCCGGTCGTAATTTCTTGGGTTTTGTTTCTATTTTTTACTATTTTTTCGGGTTTCTTTTTTCATTTTAAATAAAAAAAAATCGAAATAAATAGAAAAAAATAGAAAAATTGTAAAAAGGAAACCAATCCTATCATCTTAGGCACGTGGGGTGGTTTTGACCCCAAATTCGATCGAAAAATACCAACGAGCACGTGCGTGTCCACACGTGTTGTGGGATTCGACCAACAACAAGATACGATCGATCGATGAACTCATTCGGTTGGAAACGCGAAGCGACGTAGCATCGTGATTTTTCCATATTGTAGGATGGGTGCGTCTCGGCGTCGTGGAACCACGGGGGTCGGGCGTCGATCGTTTAGTACGCATTTTTTATTTTTTTTCGAATTTAAATAAAAAAAATAAAAAAAATCCGAAAAAATAGAAGAATTAGTAAAAAATAGAAACGAATCCCATCATTTCACGACCGGGGTGAGGAGGGGTGCACCTCGGCGTTGTGGAACCACGGGGGTCGGGCGTCGATCGTTCCGCACACGTTTTCTATTTTTTTCCGATTTTAGATAAATAATGGAAAAAAACCCGTAAAAATAGAAAAAATAGAAAAAAATAGTAAGGAAACCCGAGAAATTACGAACGGGGTGGGGAGGGGTGCGCCTCGGCGTCCCGGAAATAAATCCTATTTTTTTTCTAATCTTTTCTATTTTTTTCGATTTTTTTTATTTTTTGAAATTTCCGAGGGAAGTCAAAATCCCTCGGAAGGGATTTTGACTTCCCTCGGAAATTTCAAAAAATAAAAAAAATCGAAATAAATAGAAAAAAATAGAAAAATCGTAAAAACAAAATCGATCCTATCATATTAGGCACATGGGGTGGTTTTGACCCCAAATTCGATCGAAAAATACCAACGAGCACGTGCGTGTCCACACGTGTCGTGGGATTCGACCAACAACAAGATACGATCGATCGATGAACTCATTCGGTTGGAAACGCGAAGCGACGTAGCGTCGTGATTTTTTCATATTGGAGGAGGGGTGCATCTCGGCGTCGTGGAACCACGGGGGTCGGGCGTCGATCGTTTAGTACGCGTTTTTTTTATTTTTTTTCAAATTTAAATAAAAAAATGAAAAAAAAATCCGAAAAAATAGAAGAATTAGTAAAAAATAGAAACGAATCCCATTCATTTCACGACCGGGGCGGGGAGGGGTGCGCCTCGGCGTCGTGGAACCACGGGCGTCGGGCGTCGATCGTTCCGCACGCGTTTTCTATTTTTTTTCGATTTTAGATGAATAATGGAAAAAAACTCGAAAAATAGAAAAAATAGTAAAGAATAGTAAGAAAACCCGAGAAATTACGACCGGGCGCGGGAGGGTGTGTCCCTGGCGTCCCGAAAATAAACCCTATTTTTAATTCTTTCTATTTCTTCGATTTTTTTCGATTTTTTTTTTTTTTTTAAAATTTTCGAGGGAAGTCAAAAATCCCTCGGAATAAAAACCGAGGGAATATTGATATCCCTCGGAATTTTCGAGGGATTTTTGATTCCCTCGAAATTAATTCAATTTTTTTAAAAAAAAATATTTTAAAAACTGACGGGGATTAGTTCCTTCGTTCCCCTCGAAATTTTTCCCTAATTAAAATCAGCAGACAACCCCCGCTATGCGCAGCACATAGAAAGAAAGAAGAAGAAAGAAGAGAAAGAAAGAGAAAGAAAAAGAAGGAGCACTTCGCCGCCGGTCGAGCCACCACCGAACCAACGCCCGAGCCGCCGCCAGCAACCAGGAGCACTTCGCCGCCATCCGTCCGTACCGTCCATCCACAGCCGCCGTCCATCCACAGATCGAGCGCCGCCGTCCGTCTGTGCCCCCCGAGCCCGAAGCTGCGCCGTCCGTCCGTGCGCTCGAGCCACCGCCGCCGTGTGCGCCGCCAGCAACCGAGCGTCGCCATCCGCCTTCGCCTCAGCCGCCGTCCACAGCCGTCATCCACAGTTTTTTTTAATTTTTTTTGTATATTATTTGTATGTATTTTCAATTTAGTTTTTAATTTGTAATTATGGTTTATTATATGTTTTAATTTCCAATTAGGGTTTCAATTTAGGAATTAATTTCCAATTAGGGTTCAATTTAGGAATAATCAATTAATTAGGGTTCAATTTAGTAATAATTACATAATTAGGGTTTAATTTAGGAATAATCAATTAATTAGGGTTCATTTAGGAATAATCAATTAATTAGGGTTTAATTTAGGAATAATCAATTAATTAGTAATATATAAGCTTGTGTAGATTCTAGAGTACACTTGTCTGTAAAGAGCGCACACAGCACCCGTACAGAGATTGTCCTCCTCAAACACCCTCCCCATGTCGGCTCCAAACATCTATAATTTATTAGTTAAAAAGTCGGTTGATTTTTGGAGCAGACATGGTGAGGGTGGTCGAGGAAAACGATGACCTGTATTCGAGTGCTGTGTGGCTCTTTACAGACAACGTGTCTAATTCAGAATCTACCTATCTAGAAGCAATCTTGTATTAGGGTTTTATCATTAAATTATTAGGGTTTGCTTTTAAATTTAGGGTTTATTCACTCATTATATTGTGTATATATTGTTCATGCATGGGAGGGCCGTGGTGATCGGTCGGAATTTAAAAAAAATTGTATATATATTGTTCATGCATGGGAGGCCGTGGGTGATCGGTCGGGGTTTAATTTTGTTTATATATAATATTGTCATTGGTGTTGTTGGTTGTATACCGTCGGATGTTGCCGTGGGTTACGGCGCCGGCCGGGAGGTTTTGTCCCTCCAATAGTGGGTTTTCAAATATTATTTTTAAAAATGTGATAGGGTGTTACGGTATTTTATTTAAGTTTTCAAAATATTTTTAAAAAAATGTGACGGTGGTAATTGCTTATTTGGAACCTTGGCGAAGTGACGCGATTCATATAGATCACTTGTTTGAGAATTAATATCAAATAGAAAAATTTGAAACTAAGTTTCGAATTATTCCAATATTCCTTAGACCCGTTTGATATTTAGTATCAAATATAGAGTTTGATATTAAATTTCGAATTGTCCCATTTTTTGACAGTTTGAGAATGTGACTTGTAGTATGGTATGTTTTTTTTTTTTTTTAGTTTTGAAATTTCGTTTTCTGCATCTCTCTAATTGTTCTCGAGTGCACTGAAATATACGTGCACTACGAGAACTGGGAGAAAGACATACGGAAGGTATTTTTTCCGATGATCGGGGACCTTTACGGGAAGAAGCTTAACGAGTATAAGCAGCATATTGCCTCCCATGGTGGTGGTCGGCCGGAGTGCCTGACCAAGGAGGTTCTGAGATAAACGATTCTATTATGTATTTTCTTATTAAATTAGAATTTTTTATTCATAGCATATAAATTATATCGTATCTTATATATCATCAATTTCAACTAGAGTTTGGAAGGTTGAGCGGGATAAGCCCGAGAACAAGGCCAAATTCGAGTAGTGCAGTAAGAACAGGAGGAGCGAGCCTGCTGGGCTGGGGACTGGGATGTCGAAGCACACGGGGGGTGCTAGATCTACTATCGACCATACTTTGGATATAGTAAGTGATTTTAGAATATAATAATATAATATTTATTTGTTTAATTTTAATGTTAATTATTTGAAAAGTCTATTTGAATACAGGAGCGGGAGACGGGTGCGCCGGCTACGTGCTACGATCTTTTTAAACGTACGCACAAAAAAAAAGACGGCGCGTGGGTCGATAGGAGATCTACTAATATTAATGTGAGTCTCTTTCTTATTTTTAATTTATTCTTTGATTTTAACGTAAAATTTTAATAACGAGTTGTATTTCAAGAGGAGTACGGGCGACATCTGACCCAAGAACAGGAACGTGCGTCTTCCCAAGAGGAGAGTAACGAGGTTGACCAGGACCAAGTTTCCCTCGGCGTCGCCGGGTTGAGTAAGGGACGGTTTTACGGCACCGGCGCGTATGGGAAGATGGTGGCTGCTACGAAGGGTTTATTGAAGGGCGGCTCTTCCACCTCCTCCCAGGCTGATAGGAGCCACATGAGAGAGCTCGAGGAGCAGGTCGAGGCTCAGAGGGCGCAGCTCGAGGCGTTGCAGTAGCAGGCAGACGAGGAGAGGCGACAACGTGCGGAGGAGCGCCGACAGCAGGAGGAATTTCAGGCGCGCATGGCTGCCCAGATGACACATATGGTTGAGATGTATGCTCGTTTCCAGCAGTAGTTGCCCCCTTCCCATCAGCAGCAGCAGTACCCCCTCCCCATCAGCAGTACCCCCTCCCATCCATAGAACATTTTTACGGTTCATATAAACTTTGTTACTGTGTCGATCGAACGCATGTAATTATTCTTAAATTTTCAAATATTTTTTTTTTATAATAATTGATTTATTTATTTGTCTTTTCTTTAATTACTTTTTTCAAATTTTTGGGAATTTTAATAATTGAATAGACATTAAAATTAAAATTAAAAATTAATAAAGAAAAATTAAATCCGAGGGAAAAATACCTCGGTAATCCCTCGGAAACTTAAAAATATATAAAAAAAAAACGAGGGATTTGTTTCCCTCGAAAATAGGAAATATCCGAGGGAAACTTGTTTCCCTCGAAAATAGGAAATATTCGAGGGAAACATTCCCTCGGAATTCCGAGGGATTGCATGGAGATGTTTCCGAGGGAAAATATCCCTCGGAATTCCTTCGGTTTCATATTTTCGAGGAAAATTCCGAAGGAAATTTTCCCTCGATTTTTCCCTCGGTCAAACCGACGGATTTTCCCTTAAAATCGAGGGAAAAATCCCTCGCAAATTGCGATTTTTTTTGTAGTGATATACTCCTTGCTTGTGATCCAATACACAAAATCAAACCTAGTTTTCTATCTTTGCCCCTTGTGCGACCGGCTGGTTATTCTTCCATCCATATGGGGTGAGAATTTTATCGACCTATACTTTCTTTTTTTATCACTATTATAGTTTTAGTCATATATTAATTCGTCTAATAATTTCTTTGGTACCTTGAAGTTCAATAACAATCCTATTTCTTGTTTTTTTTTTTAATTCTGTGCTAATGCGCATGCGAAGAGAATAAGAGACTTCTCGAGTTATTTGATTAATCACCTCTTCAGGAAACCAAGTGGTAAGAAGAAGAGTAGTAACAGGGGACCTAATTAAGATGCCCAAAGTCTACAAGTGCATGGCCCAAGTGAACCTTGCTGACCCGGTTTTTTCGTTTGAGGAGGAGAATTTAAGACAATGTGTGCTTTCAACCGAACTTTTAGTACATGATTTTCCCTCTCCTTACATGGAAGACTTACTGGCGAGAACAACACGAGCGTATCAGGCAATGAAGCTGTCGAAGAAGATATTGAAGCTCGCGACGAAGAAGCACAATCAAGAAGAAGAAGAAGAGATATATGTCGATGATCCACCAATGACATCTGAGCAAGAAGATAAAACATTCAAGTTCTTGAAGGTGTACTTGTCAAAGTATGAGACCTCGAAGAAGGTCTCTCCCAAGCTAATTGATTTTCTCAAGATGGAGCTTAACGACAAGTTTCACCCTTCGCTTCATCTTATAGTGCATTTATTGCAAGCGGAAATATGGCTGCAAATAGTGAATGTCATTAAGCCGGTTGAATCTGAATCTCTTCTTTCTGAAGAGGAGGTAATGATGAGACTCGTGCAGGAGTTTGGATTAGCCGTCCTGGCCTCTTCTTATGCAGCAGCCGAGGACGTATTGAGAGATGTTGTACGGAAATGTCGGTTAGTTTTTCAGGTGCTTGAAGAAGAGGCGGCCGAGTTGGAAAGTATGCGGGCCATCTCGTTATCTGAATAAATAAATAAAACAGTACTATTAATTTAATTATTAGTAATTTTATTATGATATGTTTGTTAACATTGCCATGTTAGACAATACTGTTGGAGCATCTACAGCCTAACATTAACCCATTTTGCTGTTTGAGCTTTTTGAAATTGCAAAGAAGTCCTTTATGTTTGTTAGGTTTCCAAATATTATTTTACAAATTATTTTAAATAAATCTTATTTATATTGTTCAATGCAATTTGACTTGAAGAAAATAGTGTTATGAATCTTGTTCATATCGTAGGATGCAACTTGATTACAAAATGTTATGTTGTGAATCAAAAAATATTTGTTGACGCCCGTTGTAAGACTTGTTTGTACCTCAATGACTCGGTTGATAGGAATTGTAAGATGCGTTCAATATTTTGTGGTTGTATTTGTTCATTCGTGATATCCAATTAATCAATTACACGTCGGTAATTTGATCCATACCCGAGCCCTATTATATTATTTCTACACATGTTCGCGTCCCAACATGAGAGGGTCTGAGCCAAACAACTTAAACATGTAAAGATCAAGAAGAGTCCAGTTTCTTTAAATAAATTGGTGTGTGAAAATACATCCTAGAGAGGTACATCAATACAAAGCATAGAAAAGTTAATAAAAGTATTTCAATACAAACAGATGCAAAAGCCATCCGAGTTCAATGCAAAACTCTAGTGTTTGCTGAAAAATGACCATCATGTGGAATTAACATGATCACAAAACTAATAAAAACATGGCTCATAAATTATTTTGATTGATAGCTCAATTCCAATTAGCACAAGTATATCTTCCAAAATATACAATCTGGCAGATTTGTAAGGTTTCTAGTTCATTTCCCCATAGAAATAGGAAAAAATAAAAAATATGATAGAAAAAACAGCAGAATAAGCGAAAAACCCCACCAGCAATCCAAATAAAAATCTTGTAACAGTGACCTATAGTCCTAAGGTGAAAACCACCTTGCAGCTCGACCTTCTCACTAATAATAATATTCACCTAATTCAAAAGGCATAACCAGGAAGAAGCAGAATGATATATTAAAAATGAATAAATAAAATTATTGTTGGGTTTCTTTTCCTAATGCATAAAGTCCCCATCTAAAAGAAGATAAAATAAATAGAGTATGCTAGCTAGGTTAAACAACATCACATTCCAAGAATACACATATTAAATTAGATTTCATACTAAAACTATCAAATATCAGACCCTGATTAATTTCACATCATAAAAACCATTGTTATTAAAGCGTCGCGTACGCATGCGATGTTTGATCACCTCGTTGTTACCTAGGCGTCACCTTACCATTGCTTTTTGCCTAGGCATCACCATTTGAGAGGTGATGGCCAAAATTTGACTATTTGATTTGTTCTTTAATTTGTTGGTTGATGATTCATATAGTTTCTTATTGTTTTACATTGATAAGTCCAAAAAGTTGGACCACCAAATATAAGGGTACTAACCTCAAAAAGAGGGGTACTAACCTCAAAAAGAGATCAGCGACCTGAATTGATAATGAAATACGTCTCAGCGACCTCTAAAGCCCTCCACAATCGTCACAGCGACCTCGCCAATCCTGCAAAAAAACGCCTAGAACGGACCGGATTTCGAGCCCGTTAAGGCCCTCCGACGCTTAAGTTAATAAACGAAATCAACACTTTCGTCTCTCTCAATATTCAAGTATATCAATGCGTAAAGTAATAATGGCGTGATCATGATCATAAAATAATAGATAGAAGCCCCTTTTATAGAGATAGGAGAAATCCTCCACTATCTAGGATTACCTTCTCACACCACAATTCCATAAATACCACAACTGTCTTAGAATTATGATTCCTCCCATATAGTAAGTTACCATAAATAATAAATCTCTCATTTAGAATAGGAATGGGCCCATATAGTCCACCAAAACCTCATAAACCATTCACACTAAGCCCGCAGGCTTGATATTCACAAAGCACATAATCGAGCTCAAGTACACAACTCAAACCACAAGAGGTCACGACCCTATATGAGAACTCATCCTCATACTACAGGTCGCTACTCTAACCATATCAACTCGCTCAGTTTCAAGGAACAGTTTTCAGCTCGTTCACTTTTCAGAGACATAATACAGCTCGCTCATCTCTTAGGAGGAACACTCTCTCCCAAAACTGAGGTCGCTTATCACAAATAATCTCATACATCAAATAATATTACGTATGGACATTTTGATTCGCATCATACATAGTAATGTGTTTTTCGTTGTTGTCACTGGCATAATAAGGCTATCGCCTTTTGTTGCATAGAGTTGGGCGCTAAACTATGGCCTTTTGCATTGGCGTCAACCATCACGTTGATAATTATGATAATAACACTTTTAAATATCATACATGAATAAGTTCTTCTAGAATCTAAGCATTCATATGATGTGCAAAATGCTAAGGGGACAAAAATCCGTATACCTGCCATAATTACTCAACACATAAATAGGAAAAAAAAAAACTGAATACTAAATCCCCCCTTATTTAGTGTTGATTCTAGTTGTTTTGAATCGTGTTTTGGTTAGATTGTTCGTTTGTCTTCACGTTTTGTTGTTTTTCGTGTTTCCTTTTCGATTTACACGTAATATGGTTTAATCGGTTCAATTAATGCGTGTTGGGTGTTATTTTGCTAGATTTTAACAAGGAGGCGATAGGAAGGCAAAACGGGGTCGAGACGCACGTTCGAGCCAGAGCCCACCGGCGCCCGCACCATCCGCCCGCGTCGATGCCTGTGTCCGCCCGCATCGGTCGACGCAGGATCGACGCAAACTCTCTGTTGCATTGATCTTCAGTCGACGCCGTGCCAGTCAACGCGAGACAGTCGCTCACGTCGATGCCTCTTCCGCTCGCGTCGACGCCGAGCTGCCGAGCACTGCCAAGAAGAGTCGCCAACAAGTCTTGCCCGTGGTCAAACTTGGTCAAAGATAGTCAAACACGGGTCCTCAAGCCTTTTAAGGCCAAATAGGTCCATTAAACCCAATTAGAATCTAGTATAAATAGGACCCAACCCTCATTTGTGAAAGAGAACTCTCCTCCACCCAACATTTGGCTTGGAAAACAATTCTCTCTCTAGATCTAGATCTACTTTCTCTCTCTTGTTCTAAGATTGTTTGAAGATTCCTTGGGTTTGTAAGCCTAAGAAGGATTCAAGTGCTCCCTTGGATTTGTAATTCCTTGCTATTTCATTCAAGTTGTTGGATTCTCATTTCAATTTTAGTAAATTTTCTTTTAATTTCATGCTTGTTCTTCATTTTATGATTTTTGTCTTAGCTATTAGAATTAGTGCTTAATCTTGTGAATCATCAATGGAATCTAAATGAGTGACACATACAGATCATAGATCGAGTTCTTGATCGTTTTAATTTCAAGTAATTTCATATGTTTCATGCATGTTCTCCATTTTTATGAATTTGTCTTAGCACCTTGATTTCAAGTTAGATCTTAAGAATTGACTATGGAATCTAGATGAGGGTGACACGTCTACATCATAAATCGGGTCTTGGATCGCTTTGATTTTGAGATTTTCATGTTCTTTATTTTAAACTTAATTTGCATGCTTTGTTTCATGCTAAATTCTAAATCTATTGCTTGATGCTTGATATCTTACGTAAAGTTTTCAACTTTGCGATCAATTTTCATTACTCTTGCTATTTGTACTTCTAATTTATGATAATTTGCATTATTCAAGTTTTTATGTTCATACAAGCATGGTTGTACCTTGAGTATGCATGCTTGTACTTGATGAAACATTGCTTGTTTATACTAAATTTTCGATTTTGCTTGCATTTTTATTGAAGGCATACGACCGAGGCATCCTTCCAACTTGCATTTTACATTTTTATCTAGTTATTTGCATGTTTCATTAGCTCTAGTTAGTTTATTTGCTTTATTTTCATTTTCCTTCAATTTTTAAACTTGAAACACATTGAATTCTTCAACGGAACTTTTAGTACAAGATTTTCCCTCTCCTTACATGGAAGACTTACTGGCGAGAACAACACGAGCGTTTCATGCAATGAAGCTGCCGAAGAAGATATTGAAGCTCGCGACGAAGAAGCACAATCAAGAAGAAGAAGAAGAGATATGTCGATGATCCACCAATGACATCTGAGCAAGAAGATAAAACACTCAAGTTCTTGAAGGTGTACTTGTCAAAGTATGAGGCCTCGAAGAAGGTCTCTCCCAAGCTAATTGATTTTCTCAAGATGGAGCTTAACGACAAGTTTCGCCCTTCGCTTCATCTTATAGTGCATATATTGCAAGCTGAAATATGGCTGCAAATAGTGAATGTTAATAAGCCGGTTGAATCTGAATCTCTTCTTTCTTAAGAGGAGGTAATGACGAGACGTGTGCAGGAGTTTGGATTAGCCGTCCCGGCCTCTTCTTATGCAGCAGCCGAGGACGTATTGAGAGATGTTGTACGGAAATGTCGGTTAGTTTTTCAGGTGCTTGAAGAGGAGGCGTCCGAGTTGGAAGTATGCGTGCCATCTCGTTATCTGGATAATAAACAGTATTATTAATTTAATTATTAGTGATATTAATAGCACAATGAACTTTATATGTGAAACTGCATTGTTGTAATGGCTGAGTTTGTGGTAAGTGTGCTATATTGCCTCAAGAATATATATGAACTAAATCTCTTCTTATTACTCCAACTCAATATATATTCATATATGCTGAGTTACTAAGAAATTAAGACATACCGAGACATTAATGCTAACACTATAAATTTCTATGATATTTTGTTTACCACAAAAAAAGTGAATGAATCATAGCAGAAATATCTGCAACACTTCAGAAAACTCAAATTTTAATCTTTCTTGAACGATTGTCTTTCTTCTTTCATCCCATTTGGAGGGGCTACAAAAACATTATTTGTAAAATTAGAAGGTCTATGGATATAAGAATAATTCTCAGATTTCACGATGTTGTTAATCAATGTTATCAACATCAGATTATCAACATCGATAACAGAATATAAAAGTGCAGCGGAAAATAAAAATAGAGAACACGATTAAACAAAATCAGTTCACAAGTAAATACTTGTGAACTTGGGTGTACAAACCCGTAAACTATATTACTTTCGATTCACGTTCAATACACAATAATAAAGTAATATATGAAAACTAAATATCAAGAAGCTTGATACTAAATACTTGTTGCCGGAATGGCAAGATCTCTTTGGTTGGTCACGCAACTTCCAAGATCTTGTTACTCACGAACGTTGGCTCCAAGTAGTTTTCTTCACCGTGTTCTTCTTCCTTTCTTGTGCGTCTTTTTGCGTCAATTCTCCTCCAAGAATTCCGTGCGTAAATCCCTATTAAAAACGTGTGTCGAAGTGTAGGATTACTTGTGTCTTAAATAGACAACTAAGAATCCTAAACTTGGTAAAATCCTAAAACCAAATCCTAAACACAATCTAGGAATAATTAAAGTCTTGTGCATAAACTAGGAAACATAAAATTGTCCTAAATCTAGTTCCCTAATTTATTTTGTGCCCAAGAAAGGCAAATAACAAAATAGGAATTATTGCCAAGAATAAATTCCTCAACAGAGGAAGTAATTGGAATTGTTATATAGGACAGGGAATAAGGTACTTCAAAAAGAGTCCTGTCTACAGAAAAGTGATAAGAGTACTATCAGGCTTCCTTACTATAACAAAGAACTCAAACCTTGATTAGGTTCTTCATTTGAAAGTAATAACCATCAATAATTCAATGAATATATGCAAAAAAAGGAAAAAAAAAAAAGATTCCGAATTAGACAATGGTTCATCATAGTCTGGAAGAAAAAAAAACAGTGACAAACAGTACTAATACGAACACATAAAACTCTATATTGATTATGTATTATATCACGCTCTACTAATATTGGAATTGATGGAAATAATTTGTTTGAAATGGAAATCTATTTTCAAGAAATATTTAAAATTTGGATTTCAAACCTCCCAATAAAAAACCAATTAATAATAATAATAATAATAATAATAATAATAATAATAATAATAATACAACAAAAATGTTAGACATGATGTTTCTTAGATGTACTATATAACGCACAAACACATTGCCATGTAAATACAAAATATTCTTAATGCGAAAATGCATCATAATTATTTAAGTGATACAACCTCATTCCTTAGGCACACTGACTCCGTCTATATATACAGATAAATTTGATATTTCCGTATGAAAGAATTGCAAGTCCTAATTCGCTAAGTTACGTTAAGTTATTCATTAATGATAATATGAAAATAGAAAATTATTAGAGCAATCAAACAAATCGAGTGTATTTTATAAAGAGTGTAAACAAATGACAGCAGAATCTATATGTATATAAAGAGGAACTATGACAGGAGGGAGAAACAATTACAAATAAAAGGTGAGATAAATCATTGATAAATATGTGATTTATCCCGCCGATACGACATCAATGTCGGTTGGTTATATATGGTAAGAAAGTAATGAAAGAATGGAAGGTTCTAGGTCTCATCATATATGATAATAAGGTTTTATGGTTATTATGAAATTATGGGAAGTAATAATCCTAATGTGAGAATATTTTTCAATTATGAAGATTGAGTATAATTAGTAGACTTAATCCCTCTTTATGAAAGAATCGTATTGATTGGTGCTCAATAATCTTATAAATAGGGGATTCAGTCCTGTTGGGAATTTATTCTTGGCAATAATTTATTTTTTAGTTGTTTGCCTTTCTTGGCCACAAAATAAATTAGGACTCTAGATTTTATTTCCTAGATTGTGTCTAGTACTTTATTTAGTTTTCTAAATCATATTTAGAATTTATTTTACTTTTTTACTAAGTTTAGCATTCTAGAATTGTTTATTTAAAACAAGATAAGACTAAGACTTGAGACACGGTTTTTTAGACGCGAGAATTGAAAAAGCAGGCAACGCAAACATCAAGGGAGAACACAAGCAAGATAACTACTTGGAGCCACTGTCCGAGATCAAGAAGGTCTTCGAAGTTGCGTGACCAACGGAGAAGATCTTTCAATAGGCGACAAGTATTTAGTATCATATGTTTGATACTTTAGTTTTAAATATTACTTCTTATCTTTTTGTATTGATAGTGAACAAAAAAAGTAATATAATTTTAGGGTTTGTACACCCAAGTTCACAAGTACTTTTACTTGTGAACTGAATTTAAATTGCTGTGTTCTTGAGTTTAAATTTCCGCTGCATATTTTAGTTAAATTCTGGTTGATATTGATTTCAGTGTTGGTTAACATTTAAAACAATATCATCTATTGATACTTATTTTCAAAATCATAAACCTACAAATTAACAAGTCCCTTATTTTACAAAAAAAAAAAAAAAAAAAAGTCCCTTATTTTACAAGCTTATCATCTTTCTCTCATAACTCTCAAAACTCATCTCATGCTCTCTCTATCATGGAGCTCACATTATTCTCTCTTTACGAATAGTTCTCTCATCTCTAATTATTATGGATGGATTTATGGTGACCTCTCCTTTAGGAGCTATTCTTTAGGAGAGACGACGATCTCTTATACAGGTGACGAGGACCCTAGATTGGGAACACGTCTCTTGTCTATTGGGAAGACGCTCTCTGGACACGTTTCTTATCTCTTAACTCTTGCGCACTATTGAGCTCTCTCATATCTCTCTCGAACACTATCTAACTTAAGTATCGGAGGGCCTACGCTGGGGCTGTTCGACTTGGGTTATGTTTTTCAGGTTCTATAGTTCTATCAGGTCGTCAGGAGTTTTATGGAGGTCTATTAGGTCGCTGACTTCATATTGAAGGTAAGTAACCCCTATTTTTGAAGTATCAATCTTCTTGATCGCATCAAGTGGCGTCTTCTATGGGAATACGAGGGACATCGAGTGATTGAGCAAAAAACGTAAGGTTTCAAACAATTGAATTCATATGGACGATAAAAGGGACTTACAAAACGGTTTGAAGATAAGTTTCTATTTCTTTATTATTTGATTTTCGAGCGTCTTGATCACCAGAATTTATCATGGGTTTGTCGGCCGTAATCACAAACTTCATCATGGATCGGTCATGATCACGAGATCTATCATGGATTTGTTAGTTGATATAACTTGATAAGTTGGAGCGTGGAATGAATTTTGGATCTATTATTGGTCATGAGTTGGGAAAATTAATCAAGTTATCATGTTTGTTAAAATTCAGGCCACTTATATTTGATTGAAATCCACCAATTAATTGACAAACTAATTTCATTGTGTGTTAATGGGCTCTTCTATTATTTAATTGATTTAGCATGCTTGTTGTAAGTATATGAATTCTATTTGAATAACAACGAATTGATGTGTGGTACCCATTGGTTTTATATAGGATCGGAGAAGGTTTGATGATTTTGATTTTTTTGGTTAGTTCTTTTGCCAATAGGTAATCAGGTTAAAGATAATGATTGGACTCCAATTTCACTATAAATACAAAGTTGGAAAATACAAACTCACTCTAGGCACTACTTATATGGACAAGACAGAAATAACGTCTTTAACGGAGATAAATTTTAATATTTTTGTATTATTTATTTATCATTAATAAAGAATTGCAAGCTGATTTAATAATGATTGTCGTGAGTAAGGGTTGCGACGCTCGTATAATACTTATCGATTATTTTTTATGATCGCATACTAATGGATTGAGTATTGGTTTACCTTTTTAGTTTGTATTAATTTTGGTCTTGAAGGGTTAATTTATGTGATGCCTTAAATCTAACTCGGGGATGGTCAACTCAACGCCAATATTCATGGAGATGTGATCGTGAAAATTTTGCTACCTGAAAGTAAAAAGGTCGCACAGTTGGAGGAGAGGTAAATTTTCTTATGGCTTAAATATGACTACGTATCAGGTACGCTCGTTTAAACCTCGTAAAGGGAGGGTTTTATATTTCTTTCATCTACCTTACTTGAGTTTTATCTTAGATCTTCGTGCGCCGGGGTGATGGTGCTAACCGCTGGGCTCTTTGCCCGCCTCCGAAAGCAAGCCGACTCGTTGCACGTTTCGGTCCACGGACTAACACAAGCGTTTCACTCATCGATCCAAACTAAAAGATATTTCATCGTCAATTGATGTTGATTCATCACAAAACCCCCAATAAATTTTATTACATGCTTTTGATTCTTCTGATTATAGGGTTTAATCGATGATTGATAATATTTCATCATCGATATTTCATCATCAATTGATGTTGATTCATCACAAAACCCCCAATAAAATTTAATTACATGCTTTTGATTCTTCTGATTATAGGGTTTAATCGATGATTGATAATATTTCATCATCAATTAGTGTTGATTCATTAGAAAATACCAATGAAATTTACTTTTTTACTTCTGATTTTAGAGTTTAACCATCGATTGATAATGTTTCGCCATTGATTGATGTTGTATCATATGTATTTTAATTATATGCTCTTGATTCTATGGTTTAACCATCGATTGATGTGTTGAAAAATTAAATTTTATGATTTTATTAAAGAGGAAATGATTCAAAAAATCCATTTTCGAAAGACAAAAGTGAACAAAATATGTTTTTTTACCCATTTTTTGGATGAAAAAAGTTTAAAATGTTCTTACTTGTAAAAATGGAAGATCGACCCAAACAATATCAATTCTCTCAAAACTAATCCCCAAATCCGTCAAATAAAAACTCATCTTCTCTGGCGGAAAAATACATCATTCTGGACTAATAATAATAATAATAATAATAATAATAATAATAATAATACCGACACATACACCTGAGAAAATCGACGCGAAAGGTTGCCAACACTAAAAGAAAGAAATTCGACACTGATCCGTCGCCTGGATACGCTATTCAGGCCTCGAGGCACCGTCAAATTAGGCCAATTAATTTTGTTATTTTTTATTTTTTTTTGGATTTACTAGTGGTTGAAATTGGGTCAGATTTTTGAAGGTTGATTTTTTTTTTTAATACATTTGGGTGAGTAGTTATATTTGGTTCGAGATATTGTTTCATGTTTGGGGTGAGATGTGTTATTTGGTGTGGAGATTATGTTTTTATATGTTTGGGGTGAGAAGTGAATAGTTTGGGTAGAGTATAATATTTTGGGGCGATTAGTTTTATTTGTTTCGAACAATACAAATATTTGGTTTGAGGTTATAATAGTTTTGGTAGAGTAGTTTAAAATTTTGGGTCGAGCAGTATTATTGGGGGTCGAGCAATACAAATATTTATTATGAGAGTATTTTTTATGTTTGGGGCGGGAGTGATAAATGTTTGAGTCGAGCAGTTTAATATTTTGGGGCGAGAATGGTTGTTTGGGTCGAGCAATATAAGGGTTTGATGTATATAATTTGTATATTTGGGTAGAGAGGCGATAAAAGTTTGGGACGAGTAGTTTAAAATATTTGGGACGAGTAGTTTTATTTGGGTTGAGTAGTTTAACATTTTGGGGTGGGATATTTTGGTCTTTTTATATTACAAAATGAATAAAAAAGATATTTTGTTCGTTTACGGGTGAAAAAGAATTTTACATTGTTTAAAATGGTAAAAAAGACAAGACCTCTTATCTTTAACTACTTAAAATATAATAATAATTTGGTTCTTGAGGTTTTAAGAGATGAATGAATTGCGTTTTTACTTGATAATTAGATAACTATTTCATAAAAACAATCATTAACATCTATCACCTAAGATTTGTGATTAATCACTCTTTATGAGGAGGTCAAGGAGTAAGACGAATGGACGGAGAACATGCTCCCCAATCCGCCAGCAAGCATAACAAGTGTATGGACCAATTAATCGTCAACTCTGCTGACTTTGCCTCCTCGTTTGAGGAGAAGTACTTAAGCAAATGTGTGCTTAAAATGGAACTTATGGCACATGAAAGACCCTCGTGTCCTATTTTCAAAGCCTCAGCGGAGAGGAAGAATCGATTTGGATGCAACGAACCTTTCAAAGAAGATTGTGAGGCTCACGATGAAGATGAAGCAGCACGACCACGACCAGGAAGAAGGGATTGATCATGTGGGTGCACCAATGCCATCCAACGAAGAGGCCCTATCTCTGTATGGAGCGGTAATCACTGATAAGTATGAGGCCTCGACTAAGGTGCCTCTCAAGCTACGCGATTTTTTCAAGATGGAGCTCAAGGCCCAGTTTGACCATTCACTTGATCTTATGTGTGATTCATTGATAGCGGACATATGGATGCATATAGTGAATAAGCCACTTCCTGTTGATTCACTTGTGGAAGAGGATGTGCTAGCAAGACTGTACAAGAGTTTGAGTTAGCTGTTCCGGTGGCATCTTCTTCTTATACAGCTGAGGATGTATTGAGGGGGATGTTGTACGGAAATGTGTTTTAGCTTTTTAGGCGGTCCAAGAGGAGGCAGTGGCGTCGGAACGAATGTTGTACGGAAATGTGTGTTAACTTTTCGACAACTTTGACCAATGATTTGACAAAGAGACGGGCTCCGCTTGAGCTGAAATTTGCTATTATGAGTCGCAAAATGGTTGTGAACACGATGTTGTTATTGGTGAGGTACGTGAATGTCCGTCATAATGGATTTGACGGTCTCCATGAGCCTTTTTCTGCGAAATTTCAGCATAGAATGCAATTTCTCAATTTCACATGGTTTAGAGACAATTTGTCAAAAAAAAAAAAAAAAGAAAAAGAAAAAAGTTTAGGCAAAAAAACTGATATAATTGGGAGGTTTTAAAAAAATTTCCCATAGCTTTATACGCTAAGTGGTACTGTTTTCTGTTTGCATGTTTTAAATAATGAGTAATAATTAATTTCTCATACTATTTTAACTATACCACTTACTGTAGAAAAATTTGCATGAGATAATGATCTAATGCTAATTCGTCAATATAATTATAAAGTATAAATCGAAAACGAAAAGCATATAAATAATGGCCTGAATCTCACGTTTGACCTATAAATTTAAAATAGATTTGTCACCTATTTTAGCGGCCTGTTTTCAAGATAAAATGGACAAATCATTTATCATTGCGAACTGAAATAAACTTTAGATCAAAATACAAAATTTATTCTTAATTAATTACATATGTAATATTAGGAAGTGTGAGTTAATTGTTGAAACTTTTGCCTAACATTTAGACCATTCATTCACCAAATTTAAGATTACTTTAATAATGTGGAGTTATACAATTAAATATATAATTTTAATAAAATTGAATTGGGTGTTTCAAGATTTTTTTTTAAATATAATCAAAGAAAAAAAACTCACCGTTCTCGTCAACTTAAAGATCTGTCAAAGCGCCGGGAGTGTACGTTTTCCAATTCCCTTCTCGCATAAGAATACAAAAGATATATCCAACTTTTCCCGAATTAAGAAAAAATACAAGCTTTAGATTTAAACTTCATTCCTAACTAATAAGTGAAACAAACTTCTAACTTGAAATTGAAAGAGAACTCCAAATAACTTTAAACCTAAATTGATGTAAACAAAAGATGAACAAAAATTATAATGACGAATAATTAATTTTGATTTAGGAATTCCAAGATTTCCATATGTTTACCGTGAGTCCCCCAAAAGGGTAAAAGATTCTCACCTTTTCTGAGATGGAACCATGAGAAATGGCTTCTTTCAGTCGGAAGAGAATGACTCCGGCGTTAGAGCAAAATTCATTCCGATCAACTTAAGAGCCCAGACCGATTTGTTTTCCCTGGTCAGGGTATTAGAATTATAATTACCATTTAACCTCTTCAATTTGTACTTTCTAGTGATATTTTAGGCAATGACTATTTTGACAGAAATCTTGGCGCTGTTAAGTTAGTTGTAGATTATATATTCTAATTATGGACAATTTATTACATTTGACTATTTATTTATTCATAAAATTAATTAAGGTAATAATTGGATTGCGTAAGCTTTCTAATCCTACTTTAACTAGGTGCCTAGTATAGGCTCCTTGCTTATGATCCAATACACAAAATCAAACCTAGTTTGCTAAACCCTTGCCGTTCTCAGGTCAAGTTATTTTTATGTAGGGATGACAATGGGTAATGGACCCGATGAGTACCCGCAAAAATTACCCATAATGGGTAGGGGAATTACCCATTAAATGGGTATAAGTACGAGTATGGGTAATTACCCACAATATTTGTTGGGTACGTGCATGGGTATGGGTACCTTAGTACCCACCCCACCCCATACCCATGCATATAATATAAGTAATTATATATATATATAGTGGGTTCAAATGGGAACCATGTAATATATACGAATTTGCGAACTAGTGATTTCATTATATAATTCTAATACTTTTAATCAAATAAGGAGATACACAAAAAATCTGATCTATCCATTTAATTAGATTTAAGGCTCATAATTGACCCTAGGTTCACATATAAGAACTAGTGCTTTCATTATATAATTCTAATACTTTTAATCAAATAAGGAGATACACAAAAAATCTGATCTATCCATTTAATTAAATTTAAGGCTCATAATTGACCATAGGTTCACATATAAGAACTAGTGCTTTCATTATATAATTCTAATACTTTTAATCAAATAAGGAAATACACAAAAAATCTGATCTATCCATTTAATTAGATTTAAGGCTCATAATTGACCCTAGGTTCACATATAAGGACATGGTTCTTATTTGAACCTAATCATATCTATATATATAAGAAAAATTCTCATTTTTGTCAGTGTATAATGAACATTTTTTATAAAACTATTTATTATGAATAACAACTATCTATAAAAAGAATTAAATAGAATAACTTCGACCATCTATAAAATAAAAAGAACGAACCGATTTTGTAGTATTCCCAATAAATATTATATATATATATATATATATATATATATATTTTAAAGGATAAATGTTTGTAATATATTCAAAACTCGGATTTTAAAAATAAGGTAAAGTAAGTTTTATAATCTTTTTAGTTTGTATTATCAATTTTTATTTGACAAGAAGCAATTAGTATATAGAATCAATATTTGTTTGACAAGGTTTGGAAAGTATCGGAGGTTCACGTTTAAAATTTCATGATTTAGTGGTGTGGTGTTGAATTATATTTAAATTTTTTTTAAAATGATTCATAATATTGCTATGTTTGTGGTTTTTTTATATAACATCAATTATTAATAGTTTATATTTGATTGAATTGTGATTTAGGTTTTGATCAATATTTTTTTAATTCTAATTTTTGCATATTGTTAACATGCGGGTAATGGGTATGTGTATTAAAGTACCCATAGGGTATGGGGCCGGGCAAAAATTTGCTACCCACATGGGTATGGGGATGAGGACGGGTATTTTTTTAAAATACGGGTATGTGGATGAGTATTTTAGTACCCTACCCATTGCCATCCCTATTTTCATGTCATAATTTTAAATTAATTTAAGAAAATTATTTGACTCAAAATTTGATTTATCATTAATTGACAAAGAACCTATATATGGGAGACAATTTGACAATTTCCATAAAAAACAAATCAAGTTGATAAATCTTTGGTAATTATATATACTAATTATGGATATACTACATTGACTATTTAATTATTTGTAAAACTAATTAATTGATTTAAATAATTAAGGAAATGATCGGATGAAAGTAGTGAATAAGCCACTGCTGGTTGAACCTCTCACAGAGGAGGATGTAATAGCGAGACTTGTGCAAGCGTTTGCGTTATCTTCTTAGGCCATCTCCAGCACTGTGCACTATTTTACAGCAGAATCTACACTAAAATAGTGTAAAATCTGCACAACAACTCCAGCAATTTGCACTAAAAAGGAATATTCCAGTATATTCTTTATTTCTAATTCTTTTTAATCTTATATTATTTTATAAGGTATTATTAAATAAATAATATATTTTTAATTCAAAATTGGCAAAATAATACTTATTAAAAAATTATTGCATTTTTGGATAAATACTAAATAAATAATTTTATTAAATAAAGGAAAAATAAAAGATTACACATTTGATTAAATAATAATAAATAAATTTATTTAGATTACAGCAAAATAAAAATAACATTCATAATAATATTTACACTAAATTAAAAATAATATATATTACATAAAAAAGATAACATAAAAAAAAAAAAAAAAAAAAATAATATATATATATATATATATATATTACATAAAAAAGATATAAGTATATATATTTTTACATTTATTATTATTATTATTATATATTACATTAAATTAAGAATAATATATATATTACATAAAAATATAACATATATATTATATATATATATATTATATATAATATATATTACTAATTATAATATATATTACATAAAAAAGATATAAGTATATATATATATTAAAGTAAAAAAAAAATAAAAAAAAAAAGAATAGAATAGCGCAGAACAGTGCAGCGCTAAAATTGACGCTGCACTGTATATCAACCCTATAATAGCGCATCAATTGACGCACTGCAGGAGCACCAATTCTACTGTAAAATTAACGCCCCACGCTATTTTGGCAGCACTGCTGGAGCTGCCTCTTATACAGCTAAGGATGTGTTGTGGGAGGTTGTGCGGAGATGTGTTTTTCGCTTTTCACGAGGTGTGAAAAGGAGGCGGGTGAAACGTCTGGCGTGTAGAAGGGGGATTTGACCAATTTAGGGCCAATTGCCATGATATCTTATGCTAGAGCTGTCAAAATGGGTTGGCGGGGCGGCCAGCCCATAACCCGTCATAACCCACTATTTGGCGGGGCGGGGCGGGCCAACCCAACCATGATGGCGGGCCGAGAAAACCCCAACCCTAACCCACCCCACCTTGGGCCGTGGGTTGGGCGGGCTAGCTTGTTAATCTTCCCCTTTTTTTTTTTTTTTTTTGCATATTTGAATGCAGAATTGAATAAAATATCTCTTATACTCTCTAAACATGAAAGTCCAGAATATTTTTTTTAAAGAGATGTCAAAAAAATATAAAGGAAACACAAAAAAAATAAATAAGATTTAATCTACTCATCCAAAATTTAAATTCATAAACCAACAGCCATAATGATTAGTTGCATAATAAGTTSTAATTAGTTTCCATCAAAAAAACTTATAACAAAATAACCTAACAAGTTCATAAAGCCAAAACAATCTTAAATTACTAACAAAATAGAAAAGAAAAAAAAACACATTAATTATGAGTCACTGCATCATCACCCAATCTATCATTTTCTCCATGCAACGGGCCAACCCACCCCCACCACGCCCTGCCAAAGCCCGTGGCCCGAGTAGGCCAGCCCATGTAGGCCCGCCTCTTAACGGGCCATTGAGTTCTAAACCCATATCCCTACCTTATTATTGGCGGTGCGGGCTGACCCAACGGGCCAAACCCATCTTGACAGCTCTGTCTTATGCCATTCAGTAGGACATAAGATGCACTAACAAGACTTAATTACCCCTACTTTTTACATTTAATTTATCTTACTGTCGGTTTTTTACATTTAGTATAAAACTTTCAATAAATATGATATTGCTTTACTTTTTCAAACCCAATGTCGATGTTTCATAATTTTGTACATTTGGTTTTTCATGTTAATTTCATAGTTCAGTAGTTTCTCAATTTCTAGATCAAAGAAATAATTGGTTTGTTCCGAGGATATATGAATATTCCATACCAAATTGTGAGTTTTTTCAAAGATATATTGCAACATCATAGCAAATTAGTTTGAATGGGATACTTGGGATGTAATTTCGCAATGTATTGTTGGTAGGAATTGTATGGATTTTTTTATTGAAGTAATGGGATATTTGGTTCACAGAAAAATGGATTTGTACCATGTTGTATGAGTAATTCGAACTAAATTCATACTAATAGTACGGTTAATATGAACTCTCTATACTAAATTCTTCCTTCATGTACGGTTAGCATCAAGTTTTCTTTGAAAAAAAAAAACACTCATTTTCAGTTGGTATGTATTTTTCATAAAAACTTCACACTAACTGTAACGTATAGTGGGTAACATTAAAAAAAAAAACTGACAATTGCCGATGAACGGAAAAATTGGCAACTATCCTCCCTGATTCTTCACACAATAAAGCTATTAACCTCATTTTAAGCAATATAAATCCCCAAAGATCGTTTTTAAAAGTATTTTTATAGACAACTTTAATAATGGTTGTTTTCCAGGGAAACAAACAAGGTTCAGGTTGGAAATGGATCAAGTTTGTGTATTTCTCATATTGGTAATTTTCAGTTTCAATCCAGCAACAAATCCTTTTTACTCAAAAAACTCCTTCATGTTCCGCACATAACTAAAAATCTTATTAGTGTCTCTCAATTTACTCAAGATAACTCTGTTTACTTTGAATTCCATCCTACTTCTTGCTGTGTAAAGGATCAGGTTACACATCAAATTCTTCTCTGAGGCACCCTTAAGAATGGTCTTTACAGATTTGACATCCAGCTCGCCAACACCTCCTCCAGCTCGCCATCAACCCCATCTACCTCTTTCATAAGAAGGGACCCTAGTATCATCTTCACTGAGTCCAGTGATCCAAATAAGGAAGGAGATTTACAGTTATGACACCTTAGATTAGGGCATCCTGCCAATAATGTATTACAAAGAGTTCTCAAAACCTGTAATCTCTCCATTTTCAATAATAATAAAGTTATCTTTTCCACTTGTTGTGCTTGTCTTCAGGGAAAAAGCCATAAGCTACCATTTTCTTCCTTAGTAACTGAGTATACAAATCCCTTTGATCTTGTACATACTGATGTATGGGGTCCTGCTCCTGTCAATTCCTCGAATGGATTCTCCTACTATGGCTCATTTATTGATCACTATACTAGATATACCTGGATCTATCTGCTAATGCATAAATATAATGTGCTCGCTGCCTTCACTCATCTGCAAAATCTTATCCTTACTCAGTTTCATTTTAAAATAAAATCGGTGCAAAGTGATGGAGGGGGCGAATTTAAAGCCCTCACAAACCTGTTTCACTCCTCTGGGATACACCACAGAATCTCTTGTCCCTACACGCCTGAACAAAATGGCCTTGCCGAACGGAAGCATAGACACATTGTTGAATAAGGTCTCTCTCTCCTCTCTCACTCTCATCTACCTATCAAATACTGGGATGATGCCTTTACCACTGCTGTCTATATCATAAATCGATTACTCTCTAAAACCACTCAGTACAAAAGTCCTCATCAGCTTCTTTTACATCAAACTCCCATCTATACTCATCTTAAACCCTTTGGGTGTCTCTGTTACCCTCATTTAGACCACTCAATAAACATAAGTTTCAGTTCAGGTTGCAACCTAATACCTTCCTTGGTTACAGTGAACACTATAAGGGTTTCAAGGTCTTGCTGCTAGATAACAAGGTTATAATTACCAGACATTTGATTTTTGACGAGCTCAAATTTCCCATTTCTAAGAATTCTGAACCTCACTCCTACTCCAATATTCAACTATCTATTCTTGGTCCTCCACCTCTTATACCTATTCTCCATACTAATACACCGTCGGAGAGGTCGCCACTATCTTTTGCAAGCTCGCCAACCTCGCCATTGTCTTCAGCGACCTCAACACAACGATATGCGACCTCATCACATGTGCCAGCGACCTCAACTCAACCACATGCGACCTCACCACAGTCTCATATTCAGCCCTCCATACTTGGCCCGTCTCCCAGTCCTCCCCATCAACCAATCCCACTATCCTCCAGTCAATCCAGTCCCTCTACTATTTCTCTTACTGTTGACTTACCAATAATTGGCTCTCCACATACTTCTCCCTTTTCTTCTGTGCCTAGTGCTAATCTTTTTGCAGGTAAGCATCACATGATAACAAGAGCTAAAGCAGGAATTTACAAGCCCAAGGTGCTCTCCTTAAGAAGCTATGTGTGAAGAGTATGCAGCTCTCCTTAAGAACCAGACATGGTCTCTTTCTGAGCTACCTCCGGGCAAGTCGTTGATTGGTTGCAAGTGGGTGTTCAAGTTAAAAACTCATGCTGATGGTACTGTTGTTCGTTATAAAGCCAGATTGGTCGCCAAAGGATACAGTCAGGTACCCGGGTTTGACTTTTCTGATACTTTCAGCCATATTGTTAAAGCTACCACTATCCAAATTGTGCTCTCCATCACTGTCAACTGTAATTGGTCGGTCAAACAATTGGATGTCAATAATGCCTTTATGAATGGCGAGCTGTATAGGGAAATCTTCATGGCTCAGCCACCTGGTTTTGAACAGGTCGGTCCCAATCTTCAGGTGTGCAGGTTGTCCAAAGCGATCTATGGGCTTAAGCAAGCTCCCCGCGCTTGGTTTGGAAAATTGCGAGCTGTCCTTATTTGTTTTGGTTTCTCTACTTCTCGGGCTGATAGATCTCTCTTCTACTCCAACACTTCCTCAGGCTGCATCTTGGTTTTAGTGTATGTTGATGACATCCTCGTCACAGGCAGCGACAAAATTAGAATTTCGAAGCTTATTACTCACCTTAATTCCACCTTTTCTTTAAAAAATCTGGGTGAACTGCATCATTTCTTGGCATTGAGGTTTTCCACACCGCTCAGGGTCTACAACTGAATCAAGGCAAATACGTTTTGACTCTTCTTGAAAAAGCAGGTATGACTGGAGCTAAATCCACCCCTATACCGATGGTTGTCTCCCCTGTCCTCTCTAAGTCTCAAGGGGAACCCACTGTTGATCTGACCTTTTACAGGATTATTGTTGGAGCTCTTCAATATATCACCATCACTCGACCTGATATTTCTTACAGCGTCAACAAAGTGTGTCAATATAGGCAATGTCCTCATAGCACGCATTGGCAAGCTGTAAAGAGAATTCTGCGATATCTTGTCAGTAAAACCTCTTTCTTTACTCTGACAGGTTTTTCCGACTCCGAATGGGGACCTGGATGACAGAAAATCCACCACTGGTTTTTGTATTCTTCTCGGGCGCAATATTGTCTCTTGGTGTTCTAAGAAGCAGACCTCTGTTTCGAGGTCCAGCACCGAGGCTGAATATCGCAGCCTTGCTCATACTACTGCTGAATTAGTTTGGATCCGATCCTTGCTACGTGAGCTTCAGGTCACTCTTCCTGCTGTTCCTACAATCTGGGTCGACAATCAAAGTGCTATTACTGTTGCCTCCAATCCTGTTCTTCATGACCGAACGAAGCACTTTGAATTAGATCTTCACTTTGTTTGCGACCTCATTGCAAAGAATTTGTTGCAGGTTCGGTTCGTCCCTTCTATTGATCAGATTGCCGATGTCTTCACCAAACCGCTGTCTCATCAATTCTTTGTTTGGCTCCGCAATAAGCTTTCTGTTCTTCCTCTCGCCGCACTCGAATTGAGGGGAGATAATAGAGAGCGACCTGAACCTGGTCATATAATGTTTGGCGACCTAAAGATGGGTGCAGCACCAGGTCGCAAGGTTGGCAACCTGAATAGAGAGCAACCTGGTGACCTGAAGATGAGTGCAGCACCAGGTCGCAAGGTTGGCGACCTGAATAGTGAGCGAACTGATACGTTTCGGTCGGCTGGTCATATAATGTCAGCATCAGGTCGCAAGGATGACGACCTCTCAGGGAGTACGAGCGATCGGCCAGAGGTCGCACGTACAGCTAGCAATGAGACTCACATGAGGACAGCCTACCCTACGTCAACTAATGATGTCAGCCCTAATCCAGTACATCCAGCTGCCAGGATGTATTGTAGCAATAACAACCACACGATTTGCTAAGGGTACTGTAGCAATCTTAGCCACAAGTTTTATGGTTACATTTGTCTTACATGATACTATAAATAGTGGCAATAATCTCTGATGTAATTATGAAAAATTATGATCGAATGAATTGCAGAAAGATTGAATACAAAATATATTTTCAAATATGAGTTATTTTTATTTTCTTTCAATAGGAAATCATGAAAGTGTTGGGATGGAGTATAAATTTAAAGATGCAAAAAAATATAGTGAAAGTTAAAAAAATTTGGGTTCAAATGATTTTGGGGTCGAGTATATATTTAAATAAGTTTGGGTTCAAGAATTCAAACAGTCAAATTATTTTCAAATTTCTAATTGATTAAACAATAATAATAGTGTAATAATAATAATAATAATAATAATAATAATAATCATATTTTAATGAAGGTTATTTTGTAAACTTAATTGAGTACGATGGAAGTACGATTTTCAAACAAGGTAAACACTTGTGCTAGGCTATATTGGCGGGTTATGATCCGTTAGACTATTTGACCCGATACGATAATATATTGATTTTTGTATTGTGACCCGATACGATAATGTATTAATTTTTGTATTATGATGTATTAGTTTTTATACTTGAAACTATTAATTTTTCATAAAACTCTAACTTATACTATGAAGTATTGATTTTTATATTATGATATATTGATATTGGTCTTTTAATACTTGTTGGGGATGCTCGCCGCCCGATACCCGCTGTTCGTCGCAAACGGAAGCGTCGATACTAATCGCTGAATTTCGAGTGGGCCCGGACAGTGATTAATTCTGTCCGTACTTAGCCCGTGCCTTCGTTGTCCCAGCACGAACACTTGGCAGCGGCCCGTAATGCCAATATCAAGCTCCAGCCSGTTRGTGTTTGTCCACAGCCCACAAATCACCGGCCCGTTGTCAGCCCTCCAGTAGGACCCAGCAGTTAGCCCACTCCCTTCAACCCTTGCAGCCCAGTCAGCCCAGCAACAAGCTTTCGCCTTTTTCACAATTCTGCAAGTCACAGATGACACAAAAGATTAATTGTACTAAATTAATAARTATCAAGAAGTAACAAAAAGTTGGAATTTGAAACCCCCTTATTCAAATTCGAAGCTGCAATTTCTGTAACTCCGATTAATACGGCCAGATTGAATGGGGAATTTTAGAGTTCTATCGGCTCAGGGATCCCGATCCTTGAACGCAGCAAGCCGGCGACACGTAGACACCGACGGGACAAAGGGCCAGCTTTTCCGCCACGCCTGAACCGGGTTCCGTCAAGCTCCGCCGCTGTTTCACCGTCAACAACAAACTCAGAGGCTCACAAAGAACGGGGGAGTGAAATAGGACGGGGAGTATCCGAATAAGGAGTGTATGCTCTGTCTCTCCATCTTCACGGGTGAATTGATCAATATAAACACCAGAGATGGCGTAGGGTTAGGAGAATCGCAACAGAAAAATAGAACCCGTCAAATGGTAAAGCGGCGGAACAACCAAGGGACAAGTCATAAGTTAAAAAACCTAATCTGAACGGGTCGTGGGCAGCGGGTCGATTTGTCTTGGTCCAGACGGGCGGGTTGCTGGGCCTTTCAAAAGTGAGCCGGCAGAAAGATATGTGGGCTGCCCTTATTATTGAATCATTGGGCCAACTCCACAGTACTATTTTTACTCAAAATATACAACTCAAATTAAATGACATGCTAATTAAATTTTAATAACTTAAAAAGTGTATTGCCAGCATGGTGATACGCTGCCCTGCTCAGTACCGTCGACGGATAATATGATAATTCAATCGTCTCTTTCAGACAGATTTATGTTATACCAAGGTAACATCACTTTATCTCTCCCAACCTGAAAACCTAACATGATGAAACTTTAGGGTAAGAAAAAACAGATGGAATTAAATCCAAAAAACTCGAAAAACAAAACACGAAAAAAAAAAATTACGTTGATGTACCCATATAATCTAACTATGGACAATAAATTACATTGACTATTTAAATACTATTTATGAACTTAATTAATTATTTAATCTAAATAAGGTAAGAGCACTAATGTAAGATTTCTAATCCTACGCTAACCTAGTGCCTAATTAATAAGTACCAAGTATATATAGACCCCTGGTTATGATCCGATACACAATATCGAACCTAGTTATCTAAGCCCTTTGCCCGTTTTCAGGTCAATTGCCCCTCTTGAATTTCTTTGTGCGACAGGTTGGTTAATTTTATCAAACATCAGATAAATTGCTAATCCTACGGTAACTAGGTGCCAAATTAAGTGCCAAGTATATAAATCAAGCACCCGGTTATGATCCATTACACCAAATCAGGCCTATTTTTCTAAACCCTTGGCCGTTTTCAGGTCAAGTGCCTAACTCTTGAATTTTTTTGAGCGACCCGCTGGATAGGCAACAAAGAGGGGTGAGTATTTTATCAAACTCTTTCTTTTATTTTTATCATTATTAATAAAAACCTTAGAATTGATTGGATTTATTGTTTTTCTTTCTTTTTAGTTTCATGGATATATGCACAGTATACATCTGTTGAATTTGACGAAATTTTAGGTGCGAGCCAAACTGAGAAATCTTAAGAGTTATTCTTTAATTGTTTTTAATTTTTGAGTAAAGTATGCATCTAGATTGGTCGAATATGATTTATGAAGTTTTAGATGCCAAGTCTCTGTGATATATATTTTATTAACATCCCTTTTGTGATAAATCTCCTCTTAATCAATTCAGGAAGAGGTCAATGGATAGGAAGAAGAAGAATAGGAACAAACATGGTAAAATATTAACTTTTGTGATAAAATCACTTCTTCAGGAGAGGTAAGAATAAGAGTAACAACAAGGGAATGAGACAGAGGAGGCCCAAATCCGGCAGCAAGCATAAAAAGAAATTGTTAGGCAAAAGCAAGAGAGTGGTGTACAAGTGTATGGCCCAAGTCAACGCTGCTGACCCTGTTTCTTCGTTTGAGGAGAAGATATTGAGCCGAAGTTTGCTTAAAATGGAAGGTCTGGTACATGTAATCCCCTGTTCTCAAGTCAAAGCCTCTCTCTCGAGAGGAAGGCGCACGTTACAGGCAGTGAAGCTTTCAAAGAAGATCTTGAAGCTCACGATGAAGAACCAGTCCCATTCGCAAGAAGAAGAAATTCTTGCGACTGGACCACCAATGACGACATCTGAAGAAGAAAAAGAAGAATTAAACCGCTACTTCACATTATGTGATGACAAGTATCTGGCCTCGACTAAGGTGCCTCCCAATCTAACCGAGTTTCTCAGGGTGGAGCTCAAGAACCAATTCGACCCTTCGCTTCATCTTATGGGCTGTTTGTTGCAATCCGACATATGGATGCAAATAGTCAACCAAAAGCCACTGCCTGTTCAATCTCTTACGGAAGAGGATGTGCTAGCAAGACTTGTACAGAGTTTGGATTATCTATTTCGGACTCTCCTCCTCCTACAGCAAAGGATATATTGAGGGATGTTGTACGGAAATGTGATTTAGCTTTTCAGAGGATTGAAGAGGAGGCGGCACTATAGGATTATAATATGTTGTTAACAAGGTCTATGTTAAGACAATATTGTTGTGTGTGTTGGTCTTATTTCATCTTTGTTTGTTGCTAGGCCCTTGGATCTAATTATTGTGCGGTTATTATTATTATTATTATTTTTTAAAGATGTTGTGTTGGCTATAAGAGCATGGAAGGATAAAGTAGCTATTGTTCTAGGTTGATGTTGATCATCTTGGCGTTTCAACTAGTTTTTCATATAATTGCTTAAAATAAACATGTAATGTCATCTTACATTAAAATGTAGGTAACCTGACTTATTAATATAATTATCATCAAACATGTATTAATTAACACATATCGTGTAAGATTAATAGTATCTATACAATTGATCTTATGATCATGCAAGGAACTTCAAACTGATATAATTATCATCAAACATGTATTAATTAATACATATCGTGTAAGATTAATAGTATCTATGATACAATTGATTTTATGATCAATCGACTTATTCAATTAATCTTAGGAAAGCAAGGAACTTCAAACATTCATAGAAATTAAAAAGAAAATTCAAGAGAACAAGAATTAGAGATTACCTAAAAAAGAAATCTTCTTCAAAGTCTTGAAATCTAAAAGAGAAAATATTACACCAAATACATTAAGCTATTCCACACTACAAATTAAGCTTACTAAGTGTTAAGTTACAATTCTACAAGCTAAACTAAGCTAATTATTTATTTTGATGATTGAAGGTAAAAAGGATGATAAGAGGACAAGGTAAGCTTGGGCATCCAAACCCTAAAGGGTTCAAAAAGGCCTCCTTTAACTCTTGGTTATGTGGTTTAAATAGGTGAAATTAGGGTCAAAATAGTTAATTTGTCAAAATTATCCTCCATCGATCGACGATGTCTCTACTGTCAATGATGTGTCGATTGATGCATTTTGTCGACGCTAGGAAAATTACCATGTGTTGATGGTGCGTTGATTGGGCATCGATTGACGATGTCCGGTTATCCTCAGTCGATCGATGTAGGTGTGGCGCATTGACGGCTATACTTCGTGGGTTCGAGTCATCTTTTCATTAAATCGAGTGGGCTAGATCTTGATAACGCACTTGGTCTCGCTCGACTATTCTAAAATCAAGAAAAATAAAATAATACAAAATCTTGTGAAAAAAATATAAAATATACTGAACAAGGACAAAAGTTATGAAAATTCAAAACAAGGAAGAACGAGACAAAATACAATTAAAATCTGACAAAAGTTATGAAAATTCAAAACAAGGAAGAATAAAATACAATTAAAACCTGACTCCGCCAATAAATTCACTTAGACGAATTCTCCATGGGTGACTTGTGAGCAATTGATCACGTCGTGATACCAATAGTGGGATGGAATGGCCCTGAAAAAAATTTGTAAACGAAGTCGGAAACCAAGTCAATGGAATGGCGAATTCGACATGTGGAATCAATGGAATTGGTGATGATTGTAGAAGAAATTTAGGATTTTTCAAATCCCAATTTTTGGGTGAAACTCGTGGTGTGCTTCTGTACCGGATTTTTGAGTGCAAGAAATTATAAATTACTTTAAAATATTTTTTTCTATCATCATCGTGTTACAGTCAAATATTACTTATTTTGGAAAAAAATTTAGCCCGGGTTATTTTAAAATTCTGGCTCCGCCCCTGCTTTTATCGATCAAAATCGACATCTTCTATTCTTCCCCATTGATAAACATCAAAAATCACTGACATATTCTAAATTTGAGCCACACTAATTCAAATACAACAATATATACTTAAACAAAATTCGGAAAAATTGCTTTTTTAGTCTATTATATTGTCCACTTTTCAAAAAATGACCATGATATTGTCCACTATAAAAAAACCTACACTAAATTGACAAAATTATCAAAAAATGTACAAAATTATTCCGATCGGGCTTTTTTGCTGACGTGGCGTGATTCAATACTTTTTTTATCATCTTTCTTTAATTTTAAACATTAATTGAAGAAAAAAACCTGAGAAAGAAATTTATTTTGTTCCATTATATTGGACACATTCTAAAAAAAGTACGTGACATTGACCATCATCAAACCATACCTGTTAAGTTGGCCAATTCATCAAAAATGATCCAAAAAAGTTTGATCGGGCATTTTGTCTGATGCGATTTTATTCTATATTTTTTTATAATTTTTTCTAATTTTAAACATTAAATTGAAGATAATATCCTATTTGACCTTCATTCTCTTTCCATGAATCAAATTAATATATTTTATTAAATAAGAAATTAAAAAATCAGTGATAAATATAAAAATATAAAGTAGATCTTACAAATTAAAAAATAAATATAAAAATACTTATAACTTTTTTATTATTAATAAGATTTTAATTAACAAAAAAATAATAAAATTATAAATAAATATAAAATGAATTTTAAAAAAAGTATTAATAATATAGATATTTATAAGAATAAATCTAATTTTATTCATATAAAATTTTATATATGTTTTATAATTTTTTATAATTTATTTTATAGTTTTATATTTATATATCTAATTGTATTAGCTAATTCTTTTATTAATAATCATTTTCTAATATAAATTTCTATAATTGTCTTATAAATTCTTAATATTTATTTTATGTTTTATATTTATCTCAGATTTTAATAATTCTTTATTGATTCAAATTCCATTGATTAGATTAAAGGAAAAATAAAAGAAAAACAGAAAAGAAAATGGAGGGAAAAACATATTTGAATGTTTATAATTAGAGAAAATTACCATTTAGTGATAAAACCTAATACGTGTCTACCATTTAGTCCTTTTAATTAGTTTTGTCCCATATAGGCCAAATTAATATTATTAATTAATAAATAATTATGGCAAATAGTCTGTATTACCCCCTACAGTATTCCAAATTAATATTATTAATTAATAAATAATTATGGCAAATAGTCTGTATTACCCCCTACAGTATTTCCAGTCAAAGGATCGTTCTCGAACAAACGAACCGAATCACTATTGTTTTGAGCGTGATTAATTAATGAGTTTTTTGTTTTCATTTCTGATATCTTATCTCTTCATTCCGACGCTATCAATTAGATGTAAATAATTTGTGTTCTCGATTCCAAATCCCATTAATTAAAAAAAGCATGTATGAAATTTCAAATCATACCCATTCACATACTAAACGGAAAGAATGAAATTCAATCAAATCCTGTTAAATTAGTAAGAAATTCTAAACTTCTAACTGAGTATAATAATTCAATCAAATCCTGTTAAATTAGTAAGAAATTCTAAACTTCTAACTGAGTATGAAATCTTATAGGAATTGTGTGAATAAGTTCAATCAAATCACGTAAAATAAATATGAAATTCTAAAATTCGAAGTTGATTCAATCAAATCCTGTTAAATTAGTATGGAATTCTAAACTTCTAACTGAATATGAAATATTGTGAATAAGTTCAATCAAATCACGTAAAATAAGTATGAAATTCTAAAATTCGAATTGAGTATGAAGGAAATAATAGCAAATGAACTATAAAAAATGAATGAATGCCACTGTTATCACTAAATATTTCTTACTAATTCACATACTAATTTTTAAATATGAAATTTTATGAAATTCTAAAAATTCATAGAAACAAGTATGAAATTCTTAAAAAACATATATGAAATTGAGTCATGACTGTTAACTAAAAATAAGAATAGAATTCTTATGGTATCTATAAGAAAGAGAGTATGAAATTTACCAATCAAATGCCTTATAAATGTGATCCGAGAAAGATTTGGGGATGAAATCAGATAAATTTTATCTGTACGCATTTCGCTTGAAAATAGAATAAAATGTGGACTGGTTTAGTTTCTAGGGTATATTTGTAATGTGTCTATAGGAAATAAATATAAAATATATATAAAATATCTGTTGGACTTATTGGAATACGGTCATTTACTTTTGGTCTAAATGGTCAAAGCCCCTTATAATTAATTATTGAAGAAAAGAAAAGAAAATATAACACCATGCCACGTTAGCAAAAATATCGACCAAACTTTTTTTGAACATTTTTTTATCAATTGGCCAACTTAGCGGACGTGGTTTGATGATGGCCAATGCCACGTACATTTTCTGGAATTTGGTCAATGTATATAATGGTCAAAATCACACCACGTCATCAAAAGAGTTCGATCGTGATAACTGTGTACCTTTTTTTGATCATTTTACTAATTTGGTGTAGGCAAGGGCGGAGGCACTTAAAAGCTTACATGGGCTTTAGCCGGTGGCCCCAAAATAAATCAAGTTTAATTATTAATATTTTACATTTATATTTTAGATCAACAATGAATTAGCCTTGTGAATTTATTTTTTATTAAAAGACAAAGCCCACTAAACCCACTAATAAGTCCACTATAGTTGGTTAAAATCCCATTGATCTCAATAATATCAATCTAACTTTTCCGTGTTGTAGTATTAGATTTTAATTTTTTCTTAATAATTAGTTTAATTAGATAAGCCCTTAGAGTGTTCTGCTCTTAATATTGAAAACAAAAGACCAATAAATATACAGAGAGCTTTTGAGAAAGACGGTAGGCAAAATAAAAATTCGAAGGGTTGGCAAGGTAGACGTCTCAAAAAAAAAAAAAAGTTCATCCAATTTTCAATCCAGTTTCTATCTTGTTTAGGAAGCTTCATAATTGATTGATAAGCTTTCAAAATTCATAGATTCAACATTTAATATTTCAACCCTAAATTCTAAATTTTAATTCTTTAATTATAATTTAACAATTTGAATTGCATTTTCAATCCCATATAATTCTAATTCCTTAATTGTAATTTGTAAATTATTAGCTACTCAATTCTCTCCAGTCGTATAAATCAAAACGACGCTAAGAAATTGGGTTTCACTAATTTCTTACACTTTTTTTCACTTTTCTTCACCAAATAGTTATCATCGGGATCTATGATAGAGCCACAACTTTATAGTTACTTTTTAATTTAAAAAAAAACTAGCCTTGTTGTATAACCATATTACAAATAAATCGAGTTTTCTTTGAAGTTTCTAATATTATTATTTTTAATACTAATTTTGATTGAATGTTAAATTATATAAAAAAAAAAAAAATTCTTAAACAGGTATTCATGTCAAATCAAAAGAGAAAGAAGGGTAATACCCTTTAATTCTTTGATCCAAATCCTTCATTATCTTACTTGATCATCTCTCTCTCTCTCTCTCTCTCTCTCTCTTTTTGGAAGTTAAATGATCAAACTTATATATTTTGATTAATGTGATAAATTGTCGAGCTTGTTGGATCATTTTTCTTAGTGTAAGATAAGAGTAAAGTTCTATTAGTGTGTATTTTATTCCATATTATTTTGTTTTTCATTAAAAATACTTTAGCTCCGGTGGATTTTTATTTCTGGCTCCGCTACTGGGTGTAGATGTTCTGATACTCAAAAATATCATGATCATTTTATAAAAAATGTACAATATAATAGATTAAAAAGTAATTTTCCCAACGAAATTGATATATTATGACAAATTCAAACTCTATCATCATAATATTTTTGTAGTACTTTTCTATGGACTCCATGTTACAAAGACGTGAAATAACCAAAACGAATTTTGGTTTCGTGCATGCAATAGACGTAATCAACCACTACTCTAAATCAACATTTACAATGAATTAAGCAAAAATTTGATAAGGAGATGAAAACAAAAATTATTTGTTAGCAATTGATCACGTCGTGATACCAATAGTGGGATGGAATGACAAATTCGACATGTGGTTTCAATGGAATTGGTGATGGTTGTTGAAGAAATTCAGGGTTTTTCCCAATTTTCGGGTGAAACTCGTGGTGTGCTTCTATGCCGGATTTTTTAGTGCAAGATTGTAATTGTAATTACAATTATAAATTTGGAATTAAAAAAGCTTGGTTTGAGATTAAGAAATCATGAAAAATATTGGGTGGAGTATAAATTTAATGCAAAATAAAAATAGTGAAAGTTAAAAAAAATAAAAAATTGGGTTCAAATAATAAATAGTTAAAATAATTTTAGGGTCGAGTATATATATTTTTAAATAAGTTTGAGTTCAAAAACTTAAACAGTCAACATTATTTTCAAATTTCTAATTATATTAAACAAAAATATTAGTATATTAATAATAATATTATTATTTTAATGAAGGTTATTTTGTAAACTTATAACGTAGGACTGAGTGCGATCAAAGTACGGTTTTAAAATAAATTCTTTTGAGAGAGTACTGAAAATATACAACTCATTTTAATTTAATAATTTATAAAAGTGATGATACGCTGCCCTGCTCATTACCGTCCAAGGATTATATGAATTCAATTGTCTCTCGACAGATTTAGGTTATACAAAGGTAACGTCACTTTATCTCTCCCAACCTGAAAACCTAACCTGCCATATAATCTAACTATGGACAATATATTACATTGATTATTTAATTACTATTTATGAACTTAATTAATTATTTAATCTAAATAAGGTAAGAGGTTAGATTTCTAATCCTACGCTAACTAGGTGCCTAATTAATAAGTACCAAGTATATATAGACCCCTGGTTATGATCCAATACACAATTATCTAAGCCCTTTGCAGGTCAAGTGTCTGTGCGCGACAGGTTGATTATTCCTAAGGTTTTTTATCAAACATCTTTCTTTCGTCTTGTTCGTCTAATTTCTTTATATCATGAAGATCAATAAAAATATTAAAAAGCAGGACTAATTTGTTGTTTTTCTTTAATTTCTATCTAGTTTCATGAACATGCACCTAGATCTGTTGAACTTGACAGAATTTAGATGCAATGTTAGTAAATTTAAGAAATCATATTTTCGAGTAAAATATTCATTTAGATTTGGCGAGAATTATTTAGATGTGTTTTTCTCAAGCCTCTGTGCTATTTTGTATATACAATTATCTTTACCCACTTAAAATATAATAATTTGGTTCTTGAGGTTTTAAGAGATGAATGAATTGCGTTTGTACATAATAATTAGATAGCTATTTTATAAAAATAATTATTAAGATCTATGGTTTCAGGAGGAGGTCAAGGAGTAAGACGAAGGGAAGGAGAAGTGATGTACAATATAGAGGAAAGAAAAGCGTTGTACGAGTATGTGCACCAATTAATCGTCAACTCTGCTGACTTTGCCTCTTCGTTTGAGGAGAAGTGGGTAAGCAAATGTGTGCTTGAAGCGGAACGTTTGGCACACAAAACACCCTCATGTCCTATTTTCAAGGACTCAGCGGAGGGAATAAGAAGCGAGTTGGATGCAATGAATCTCTCAAAGAAGATTGTGAAGCTCACGATGAAGAGCAAGCAGCAGCACAACCAAGAAGAGATTGATCATGTGGGTCCACCAATGCTGTCCGACGATGATGCCCTATGCCTGTTCGGATCGATACTCATTGGTAAGGATAAGGCCCGAACTAAGGTGCCTCTCAAGCTATGTGATTTTCTCAGGGTGGAGCTAAAGACCAAGTTTGACCCTTCACTTGATGGTATGTGTGATTCATTGATAGCGGAAATATGGATGCATATAGTGAATAAGCCACTGCCGGTTGAACCTCTTACGGAAGAGGATGTGCTAGCGAGACTTGTGCAAGCGTTTGAGTTAGCTGTTCTGGTGGCATCTTCTTCTTATTCAGCTGAGGATGTATTGAGCGATGTTGTACGGAAATGTGTTTTAGCTTTTCAGACGGTTCAAGAGGAGGCGGTGGCGTCGGAACGGATGCTTAAATAAATCAATAGTTTTATTAATTCAGTTATTACTAATTTTATTATGAATTTAAGTTCCTAGTGGTCAATCAAAACAGTTTCGAAACAACAAGTTCAACAATAGTTGTAGATTTTACCTCCCAAACATTTTCTTTTTTTTTTTTTTTGCTTAAATTTTTCAAACTTTTTTCCTTGACAAATTGCTTCTTGAGTTATACGAAACTACAAAGTTACCTCCTATTTAAAAATTTTGGCAAAAAATACTTCCGGAGACCAGCCAACCCATATTTCCAAACGTTTACGCGTCTCACCTCCAACGTCGTGTTCACCACATTATTGCGACTCAAAATACCAAATCTTAGCTTAATTAGAGTCCGTTTGCTCTGCTAAATCACTAGTTGGTGAAGGTTAAAAAAAAAAACACATTTTTCGACAATTTTTCACCAACAATTTGAAGTTGGCGGAGTTGTTCGGAAAAATATCTTTTATTCGACAATTTTGACCAATGATTTGAAGTTGGCGGAGTTAACTGGGAAAATATGTTTTTCGACAACTTTGACCAATGATTTAACAAGGCAAACGGACTCCGATTGAACTGAAATTTGCTATCATGAGTTGCAAGAATGTGGTGAAAACGATAGTGATGTAGGTGAGTCACGTAAATGTCCGGAATTACGGGTTTGACGGTCTCCGGTAGCCTTTTTCTGGTTGGTTATTCCTTTTTCTAGGCAAACGCACAATTGAATGTATAAATATCTAGGCTGTTTTAATATACAATTTGGGCTTCTTTTCTGTTGGGCTTTTTTTGGATTTTTGTTCAATTTTATTTTGGTAATAATGAACTCTTTTATTTTAAATTTATAATATACATTCAATTTAAAATATCACAACACTTGATATCACATGTTATATATATATATATATATATAGGATTGAGATCATGTGGGAACCAATACCGTATGGGGAACTAGGAACCCACATGAACTACTAGATTAAAATAATTGTAGGGCCAAGATCATCTCATTAATTATATTAGTAATATATTTATACTAATGGAGAAGGATTTATGTGTAATTACACTAACTATCCTAAAATAACAGATAATTAAGATATTTAATTACAAGAATCAAGCTTCACAATCAGACACACACGCCAACTATATCTTCACACAAAATGGAAAGAAAATCAATGACATTAAAAGAATATTTTCAAGTACGTTTTTGAGGATTAACTATATTAAGTTTTTAATATTTCAGCATATAAAACAATACATTAATAAAATAATTAATTAATTAATCATGGTGGGAAAGAGGAGTAGAAAGAAGTTCCAGCCATTGGAGGAGTGGCTGACACTTCATGGGCCGCCGCTAGGGTTGATCGATCTGCCTACAGATTTGACGGCGAATATCCTACAGAGACTGGACTCGGTAGAGATAATGGAAACTGCACGGAGCTTGTGTACTACCTGGCGGACGGTGTGCGATGATCCCGCTTTGTGGCGAGTCATCGACATGAAATACTCCTATAAACGCCGCCAATCCGCCTTCTCAATGGCACGTGCCGTCGCGCAGTGGATCATAGCCAGGGATAGTTGATCGACATTTATATCGAGGGTTTTAGCGACGATGATTTGCTGCTCTACGTTTCCGATCGGTACTTGTATTTTTGTATTTTTGATTTTGTAGCCTAGTTCTGTGATTTATGCGGACAATGATGTTTATTCGGAAGTACGAAATTAGAAAATATGTTCTAATTGAATTTTTAAACTAGATGCGTGAATCAAATAATTCATGATAGTTTTTCTAAAAAATATTTAATATTATATAGGATTTAGTCCCGAATTTAGCCCCCTATCCCAAATGTATTCTGTGAATATTCTTATATATGATTTAAGTTTTAACAGATCAAGTCGTCTCAAACATCTTACACTTGCGTTTTGTGATCGTATATCGCGCGGAGGTTTGATTAGAGCGGTTTCAAAGTTCCCAGAATTAGAAGAGCTGCACCTCATTTTGACGCCCTCATTATTTTGACGCCGCGGTGGATCTTTGCCGGAAACTATTAGTATTAGTTGCCCTTTGTTGAAGTCATTAGCATTCAACAACGGTGGGTATAGGTTTTGGGCTGTGGAAAACAGTCGTGCTTTGGCAATTGCCGAAAACATGCCGAACTTGCGCCACCTTGGACTCACTGGGAATGCATTAAGCGATGAAGGTGTGAAAGCCATTCTTGATGGGTGTCCACATCTCGAGTCCCTCGATCTTCAACAGTGCTTTAAGGTTGAATTACAAGGGGATTTAGACAAGAGATGCTCTGAGTGGATAAAAGACCTGAGACACCCTTTTGACTCCACTGCTGAGGATGTAAAATACAAAGAAAAAAAAAGAAATACAAAAAAATAAATAAATTGGGTATGCCCCCATTTTGTGAAGAAAGAATAATCAACAATTGTTAGATAATTAGAGCATTTGGTTGAAGACCCTTCCCGTAGGCCTTTTCATCTGTGTTTCTTTCTGCTTATCTTTAATTTGATCTGCTAAGATTTTGCAGWAGTATATTGTTATTTTTCTCTTGTAGGTGGAATGGGTGTGTTTCTTTGTAGCATTTCAATTATATAATATCAGCAACCCCATCTTTTTAGCAATTTCAATACATATAATTAGAAACTGAAAGTTRAGCATAATGCTACTCTGTTAATATATATGTTGTAATTATCCTCATTCTTCTTAGCATTTCAATTACATAATATCAGCAAAATGATCACTATATTTCAGCATGCTTCTTAGTATTTTTTTTCCTATCATTTAACCCCATTCAGCATAGTGATCATTATATTTCAGCATGCTTCAAATATGTGTAGCATGCTGCATATTATATTTTAAACAATATGGTTATATTCAGCATCAGTCAGATTTATTTGTCTACTGCTCATTGGTTTCTAGCATGCATACAACAATAGATAGTATGCTACTTATTTCATTCTTGCATGCTTCTCATTTTTTTCTCAGCATGTTTAATATAATGTTAGCAATATGCTAATGATATGCATAATTCATACAAATTTATCATACTGTGTAACTGCTCATGATAAAACTTCGGGTGCGAACATGTATTCCAAATTTAATCCAAAATCAATTTAATTATTTTTTAGCATAGACAAGTGTTATGGACTCTTTTCAAGCTGAGAACCCTAATACTCGACAAATAATGCTACAAAAAGAATGACTGCCAAATGACTCTTTTCAAGCATAGACAAGTGTCATGGACTCTTTTCACTGCAACGTGTTCCTGACCGTTTTGATCACTCACGCCTCCGGTATCAAATGACTGCCAATTGCTCAAACCAACCCCGACGCGACTTGGGTTTTCATCATTACTAGTACATCCCTAAGTCCAGAATTGTTCACATTACCACTGGACTGCATGCCATTGCCTCGGGGCAGGTTACTCCAATCAACTTGACCATCCATCCGACGTTGATTCTCAAACTTCCTATTGCACGCCACACGCATCACGTCCATATGAATGCTACCTATGGAACATACATCACACACAGAAAGCACAATCAGCATATTAATTTTTCCCAAAGCATATGCATTTATATATTTAGCATATATTCTAACAAAAATTCTCATAGTATTAAGCATAACCCAACAAATCAGATCTCAACTACAATTTTAACAAAACTTGTTTTGATAGTTTTAGCATCCCTAAATGACAAATATTTAGATCACCTTATATATTTAAATATCTCAATTCTTATTAGCACCATTCTAACCTTATATTATAATGAACACAAAAAAGAATGAAAAATTATGAATCTTTTTGCTTCTTATATATAAGCATCATGATGCTTGTTATGTTCGTAGCATATGAATTAGTGTAAGACAGCAACTTAATTAAAGTAAGCAAATTTAATACATGTAATTAGCAAAACTTACTACATTTTCCACTTTCTCTGATTACATTGTTCGGAATACACATTTATTTTAGCAGTTGAATAATATAAATTCAGCATGTAGGTTGCATTATGCTAATATCCCATTCTGTCAGCAAATTCATTACCTGAGGCTAGATATGTCCTTAGCATATATTATCAACATAATGCTAAATATATAATGTGAAGCATAATGCTAAAAATTATTTTTAGAATTGACATTAGCATACAAGTCTGGAATATTTATCAATATTCTCCAGATTTTTCTTAAATTACTCACCAAGTAAAACCTAGCATCTTTTTTTTAGACTTAGCATATTCCACCATATAAAATAGCATATTGTCAAATTTAGCAAATTTATTATATGTAATTAGCATCCAGCTGGCAATTTGGTCATCAGGCATATACAGTTAACACCAGACAACACACACAAAAAAAAAAAAAAAAAAAAAGAAGCAACCATCCGCAGTGGTACCAACAAGTACATAGTACCATTTCAAAAAATAGCAAAAAGCACACAAACAGCAAATTAACAAAATAGAACCATCATTGACTTATTTTCTAAACAAATGAATCTTGACAAACACACGTTTATTTTTAGCACCAAAATTTAAAAAAAAAAAACATATATAATCAACTACATTCAAAAGCAGTCAAACACATAAACCTAATTAGTAGAAATAAAAAAAACTTATTTTTTCTGATTCGGAAATATATTGTTCAAAACCCACAATATATTAAAGCATACCTTTGAAAAAACAAAAAAACAAAAAAAAAACAAAAAAAACAAAAACCCAACATCATCTGAGACCTCCAATCAAAAAATAAAAAATTTAAATTTCAATAATGGAAAATATCTAACCTCTCGTCCTCATCTTTCTAGAACGGCCAACAGATTCACCCGCCATTGGTGCATTCCCCATTATTTCTATAGTACAGGTCAATTACTGCTTGCAAAGAAAAAATATAACCATAATGTCAAGGGAATCCAGTTTTTGTACATGCACCGCATCTCTGTTTTTAGGTATGTAAGATCTTCGAAATCGGATTGCTATTTCGCGGGTGGAGGCAGGCGAAAATCTTGGGCTGCTTTCGATTTGATTTTTTGTTGTTGTTATTGTGAGAAGAAGCTCGAAAAATTACCTTAATGGTTTTTCTTTTTTCCTGCGAAAAAACAAGAATGAAATCGGGAGAGATCTTTGGGCTGATTTGAGGGAATACGAGAAATTTCCGAGCATACCCTCCAACATACAATAAATACGGTGCGTGTGATATTATTAAGCACCATACCTTATACGGAACAATAGATTAGGAGCGTTGGATCACAATATTTTAACACACGAGATTGGTTCCCAATTCCCACACAGGGCATGGTTCCCACAAGAACCCCACCCCTTTATATATATATATATATATATATATATATATATATATATTTTGCAGCCATCTTCTTTAATTTTTTTTTTTTCATACTTTTTTATTGTTGATTTAATTTTAGAATTTTAGTTGACATATATATATTTATATGTTTTTTATTTTTAATCTCGCAGCCATTGTTTTAAAAATGTCGGGGCAAAGAAACACGGATAATAAAAAATATAATAGAAAAGACCCTGGTTGGAAATATTGCATAGAAGTTGAGGGACCCGGCAAAGGATACAAATACGTGAAGTGTAATTTTTGTAAAAAAGTTATCACGGCAGGAGATGTTGAGTCGGAAGAGGAGGATGATAGAGCGCTTAGATATGCCGACGACTCTAATGATGATCCTTTGAGTGAGGGGGAAGAGGAAAACGAAGGACATGACGAGTTGATGACGAGTTGTTTAAACCATTGGACACGAATGATTCTCTATTACAAGATTAAAATGATTGAAAATTTGTTTTTATACTTAATTTGGACTTCTATTGTTGTTAGTTGCTACTTATTATGATCGACTTTTATGATTTTATTCTTGTTTTTGTTGAACTATTAGGATAATTAATATGTATCGTTGAAATTTGCGTAATTTTATTATTTTTGGTTTTTAATTTTAATTTTTCAAAAAAATTTTGAGGCGTACGCCTCGCCTCATACGAGCAAAACGCCTCGTTTCCGCCTTTCGTTTTTTTAACATTGTAGTATTCCAAGTGCATTGTGAAAATTTGAGGCTGAAGAAACAAGAGAGAATTGAAGAGATCTCCGGAATAGAATATCTTATTGCGGGGATATCTGCAGAAATAGCAGGCAGTGATCCAATTTTGGGTTCTGATGTAATTCAAGTGGATGAACTCGACCTGACAACCAAGAAGTTGGAAATTCTGATGACTCATCTTCAGGAGCTTCAGTATGAAAAGGTTTGTTCATAAGCATTTTTGCGGTTATAGTTTTCAGAATTGACTTGGGTTTTAACAATATCCTGTGTTTATTTTTTGCCTTTCTTTCTACTACATTTTTAAAAAAGTAATAAATAGCCACATCAGTGCAATCCATGGACTTTCAGTAGTCACGTCGCTAGAATTTATGAAGATAATGGCTGAAGCTCATCCAAGTTTTGTTGATGCTGTTGCTGGTCAAAATTAACTCATTGAAGCAAGAGAAACAACAGCGGTTACTAAAGGTGACCCCTCAATGAACCTCTGTCTTTATCTGTTTTGCATGAGAAAGATTTTATTATACTAGATATCTTCTGTTTACGTTTGTTCATGGCAATAAGTTAGTATCCTCTCGACAAAAATTAAAATTCTCCATCTGGATAGTTATAATTGCACCCTTGTCAAAGTGCCGAATGCCGATGTTATGTCTTTTGGATTTGTGATCAACTTTTGTGTTTCTCAATAGTGAGGTTTTTGTTGATTGAATTTAATGATTGTGAGAAATTTACATTTGCTACGTGAAATTTCCAAGAATCATTGAGATGGCATGAACCTGAATTAGATTATTCATGTCATGTTACAGATCCATGTCATGCTGTTTCTGAATAATTGATTTACCAATCCATGTGTTAATCCATTTTTCTGTATGTGTACGAATCTTACAGTTGTAGCTGCAATTACATGTCAAGTGGTTACAACTGATTTCAGTAGTCAATGTCAGTATGGACCAGATAAAGTGGCTGAAATGTTTGAGTTTACTTTTTTCTTTCATTTCATAGGATCCAAAATTAATCATCAATGCTCTTGGTATAATGCTACTTCATATATATTGTAAATCATGTTATTTTCTTTTGACTGCATTTAATTAAATATGAACATTAATCGTCAATGCTCTTGGTATAATGCTGCTATTTATTTGGAATAGTTGGGCTTTTGTGGTTACAGAATCGTCTCTACTTAGTTTCAAAGTTACTTTTGAATTTTTTTCCTGGGAATCCTAGAGATTTTAAGTTTGATATGATCATGTTCCATTTTAAGTTAATTAGTTTCAAAGTTAATTTTCCAATTATAGTTGTTTTTATGTTTTCAAGGATATGCTTTGTACGAAACAGAAAGTAACAGTTATATACTTTTCAGCCACTGGTTTATGTATATGTTTCTGATCTCTAAGGTCTACTGAATAATTTTTCCATTTGTAAAATTTGGTAAGCTTTTGTTTAATTACATATCAGCACAATTTTGCTATGCTTTCGTAGTAGTTGACTTTTTAGGTGACCAGACACTCATAGAGGTGTAGTAGTTCGATTTTTTTTTTCCTCTTGTTTTTATTATATTTTTACTAATCGGGTCGAGCTCGAGTGAGCTTTACATACAAATGAGAAAAATGTGCTCATGCCTTGTTTATTGTGTTAACGATCGATCTTGAGTCGAGTATCCAGTGAGTTTGGTTCAATTTGCCAGTCCTAGATATGTAATTGTTGTTTTCTTTTAGCTGTGCTGGATTTCGAGCTTCTTGATTGGTGCGCGAAGGCCTATTCGAAGATTGTGTGGTAGGCAGACGCTTCTTGATCTTCTTATGCGGGCTTTTAGACCGAACGGAAAAATGAGCTTTCGGGCTTGGGGGAGCGGAGGCTCATTTCAGAGTTTGTTCATCCTAACCGCATTCAGGAGGTAATTTATATTTGAAGAAAAACTCAAAATTAGATAATATTTTAATCCTTTTTGGACTAATATTATTTAAAATTTGCAGGCACTCGGAGGCAGGTTTCTAAGAAATGAAAAAGTGGGTCCGGACGAGAGACCATCTTCAAGGGGTGCAACTGAACTGGGTTTACTAAGGCAAAGACTTACAGTCTCTGACCTGAGGTAATTAGTTTTAGGTCGTATGCAAGGTTGGATAGTGCAATGTGACTGGATCCAGCATATTCGTTTTATAGCTTAACGAACTAGGACTCACATTTAAATTTAGTAGAATTTTCTGGTTAAGCTATAAATGTAAATTGTAGGTTATGTTGTTGTTTCGGTAATTAATTACCAACAAAATCTAAAATTGTCGGTAAATTGAAAATCAATTGTTGATTTGTTGGTATAATTTGGGGAAAAATATTTTTTATTATGTCAGTAATTGTAAAATTTACTGTCAAATCATTTTCTTGTTTGCCGTTGCTTGTTTATTTATTGAATGGCTTAGAGCCGACTACTAATTTTCAAAATATCCAGTATTGACAATTTTGGTGCACCTGCTTTCATTTCTTCTTATTTTTAATTTTTCTTACTACTTTGTAGAAGGTATTTCTCAATATCCGTTCTGGAAAATAGACTTTCTAGAAGGTAATTTTGTTCAAAATATCTAGTATTGGCAATTTTGGTGCACCTGCTTTCATTTTTTAAAAATCTTTTTTACTACTTTTTAGAAGGTAATCTCCAATATCGGTTTGGAAAGATTTTCAGAACGGATTTTTTAAAATTCGTTTTGGGGAATAGACTTTTCAGAACAAAAATTTTAAACTCCGTTCTAGGGAATAGACTTTTCAGAACAAAAATTTTAAACTCCGTTCTAGAAAGTTTTTCCTAGAACGGGTTTGACCAGAAATACGACTTTCTAGAACGGGTTATAAACTTTCTAGAAATATTGTATTTAAAACGCAGTAGAATCCGCGTTGTGAAATATCTGATTTATCCGTTGTAGAATATCTCTGCTACACTAATGTTCTCACAATACACAATTGTGGGGCAAAACATTAACATTCATTAAATTTAAGAATTTCAAATTATACTCGCAAGATATGCCCATTGTGTCAAATAAGTGATGTTTACCTAATTTTTTAAACGGTTCTTTTAAAAAATAGTAGCGAGCAATGTCATTTCCACAAGAAATGCTAATTATTTTATTAAGAACCACAATCGTAATAGTATCTATTTTATTTAGAAATTCAACGGTTGGATGAAATTGCATTTAAACTATTTAAATTAAACAATTTAAGATAAAATTGGATGTCCAAGTTATGATATATATCATGATACGGAAATAGATCGAATAATATGTTTTTTTATCCAAAAAAAAGTATTTCTTTGCACATAGAACACTTATGTCATCATACAAAATATGCATATATATCATCTTACAAAATATATATACTATTACATAAAAAATTGAATGCACCATGCTTAGACGCAACAAGTGCACAATATACCATCTCCAACAGAATAGGTTTTATCCCATTGAACTCCAAATGGGTGGGATTTAATCATGGACTGTATTGTTTTCTGCTGAGATGTTTTCATGGGCCGAATGGTGTGGCCGATTAAGCCCATCTAAGTACTCAATAAAAGTCTTTCTTGTACGCACTGCTTCAATTGCTGTACATCGACGAGGCATTTTTATTTCCCGGAATTTCAAACACTCGATCCATTTTCCCAGCTACTAAATTTCCTGTAGGTATGCTGATTTTAGGGTTTTATGTTTAATTGATAATACTTACATGTGCATATTTGTGTATGAGCGTGTTTGTCCATTTCTATTTACTATTTAGCTAATTATTGTGTTTTTAAGATTTTTCTTATTAGTATGATGCCTGCTTGCTTCTTCGGAATTTTGTTAAGGGTATTTGAGCAAATTCAGTTTAATTATCTTTTTGTTAGAAATTGCGGATTGAATTTCGACTGGAAGTTTGATTTTGGTACAGTTAATGCCCTGTAATTGTTATTAGCGTATATTAGCGTAAACTAAAAAGATTGGCATGTCTGTTTGTATTACCTTAATTATTACCTAACTTATAGGAATTAGCTAGATTAGCTTGTCTATATATTGTAATTCTAAAAGGTAAATAAGACACGAAATATCATTATCTTACATGGTATCAGAAGTTAGGGTTTCAGAAATCTTTTCCTCTGCGCCCTCTTTATCCATGTCTCTCTGATTTTTTCTTCTTTTCACCAGACGCCGCCGTCTTCCTCCTCTCATGGCCGCTGAAAAATCAGAGTTTCATCCGGCCCTTGCCGTATCCAACATCCGCAACCACATCCCTATCACTCTAGAAATGGAAAACGTCCAATATGCGACGTGGGCTGAGTTATTCAAAATTCATGCCCGTTCTCATCGCGTCATCAATCATATTCTCCCATCCACCACGACCCCGCGCCGACTCCATCTACTCCTGTCGAGAAGGAATTATGGGAGACGTTGGATGCTACGGTTCAGTGGATTTATTCAACCATATCCTCCGATCTCCTCCACACCATCCTCGTCACCGATTCCACGGCCAAACAAGCATGGGATCGTCTTCAAGATATTTTCCAGGATAACAAGCACTCACGGGCGGTCACCCTGGAGTAGGAGTTCTCAAGCGTCATGATGGAGAATTTTTCGTCTGCCTTCGCCTATTGTCAACATCTAAAATCCCTCGCCGATCAACTCGCCAACGTTGGAGCTCAGGTATCAAATAACCGCCTCGTGTTGCAGATGGTGGCTGGCCTCACCGAGGCGTACAACGGCGTCGGTACTCTCCTTCGCCAAAGCAACCCACTCCCGGAATTCTACAAGGCCCGTTCGATGCTCGTCTTGGAGGAAGTAGGCTTGGCCAAAAGCGCGTCGTTTACAGTTGCGATGGTCGCGAATGCGCAACCGCCGCCGTCGACGGCTTCTTCTCCGGTCAACCCGCGACCTGCTGCTCATCCCTACCCATCCTCCCAGCAGCCGCAGCGGCCTGCCACACCTGGTCGTCGTCACAACAAGAAGAAGGGTCGCGGTAGTCATGGCCAGGCATCTCCAGGCGCGTCCCGTTCACCATGGCAGCAGCAGTAGCAGTGGCAGACCCAGTGGCAGCAGCAGCAGCCATGGCAGTGGCCCTTGCCACCTTGCCCATATCCGACCACCTTGTGGTCTCGTCCTCCGGCTGGGTTTCCGAACCGTCCCCCCGCGTCGCAGCCGCGATTACTTGGGGCTCGTCCTCAGGCGTATGTCGCCTCCGAGCCTCCCTCACAAACCGATATTGAAAGCGTTATGTACACGCTGGGCATCTCTCCTCCGGAACCAAATTGGTACATGGACACAGGCGCAACATCCCACATGACGTCGTCAAGAGGTACACTCTCGTCTTATGTCAATTCGAGCATTAATAAGGGAATTATTATTGGTAATGGTACCTCTATTCCGATTTCTGGTTATGGACAATCTATTTTTCCCTACTCGTCCAATCTTGGCTTGAATAATGTCTTGCACGCTCCAGATATTGTTAAGAATTTAGTGTCTGTGAGGAAATTTACGACTGATAATTCTGTGTCTGTTGAATTTGATCCGTTTGGTTTTTCTGTCAAGGATTTTCTGATGGGGAAGCCCCGAATGAGATGTGAGAGTCGAGGCCCATTATATCTCGTAACGTCTACCTTGTCTGCTCAACAATCCTCTTAGTCAGCATGCGTCACCACCACCCCTACCATTTGGCATGACCGTTTGGGTCACCCGGGATTTCCTACTTTAGAGAATCTTAGAAGAAATAATAAAAAAATTTGTAATAGACAATTACCTTCAGTGGTTTGTTCTTCTTGTGTTTTGGGGAAACATTAAATTGTCGTTTTTGGCTTCAACATCTCGTACCAGTTTGCCTTTTGATATTGTTCATTGTGATGTGTGGACCTCTCCTGAGTTAAGTTCTTCGGGACATCGATATTATGTTTTGTTTCTGGATGATTATTCTAATTATTTGTGGACTTCCCCTCTAGCTCATAAATCTCATGTGTTTTCAACATTCTTGAAGTTTTGTTCTCTTGTTCAAACTCAGTTTGAAAAGAACATTAAAACGTTTTAGTGTGATGATGGGAGGGAATTTGATAACAAATCGTTTAGGGAGTTCGCTACACTTCATGGGATGGTATTTCGGTTCTCGTGTCCTTATACATCTTCCCAAAATGGTAAAGCTGAACGCCAAATTCACACTACTAATAATATGATCCGTACTTTGCTCAGTCATGGTTCAATTACGGCCTCACCTTAGCATCTTTCTCTCTAAATGTCAACTTATCTTCTCAATATTCTTCTGAAGAAAGGTGTTTCTTCTCATACCCCAGTCTCCCTCCTCTACCATAAAAACCCAACATATGATCATCTACGTGTGTTTGGATGTTTGTGTTATCCATTGTTCCCGTCCACGACTATTCACAAACTTCAACCACGTTCTACTCCGTGTATTTTCTTGGGGTTTCCGTCGGGTCACCGTGGGTATATATGTTATGATCTTCCCACAAAGAAATTTTTCATCTCTCGTCATGTCATTTTTGATGAGTCTCGGTTTCCATTCAGGGAATTACAATCACCACCCCTTCCTCATACGAATTCCTCGATGATAGTCCTTATCCTTATGTTAAGTTTCACCAAACTTCTCCTCTGTCCCCCTCTCCAGTGACAGATGCTTCCCCGGACATCCCTCCGCACGTCACGTCCGATATTCCATTAGTACATAATACTGTGGTATCTCAATGTCCTGTCACTCGTAGTCAGAGTGGCATTGTCAAGAAAAAGAGAGTCTTCAATTTGTTATCCTCTACTATTCGATCTCCTCTTCCTAAACGTCTTATTGATGCCCTTAGGGATCCTAATTGGAAATCGGCTATGGATGATGAATTTAATGCTCTTATTGATAATAAGACGTGGGTGTTGGTACTCCGTCCTCCTACTACTAACATGATTCGTTCTATGTGGATCTTTACTCACAAGGAACGTGCAGATGGTTTGTTTGAGAGATACAAGGCTCGTCTCGTCGGCGATGGTAGAACTCAACAAGTGGGTATTGGCTGTAGAGATACGTTTAGTCCGGTGGTCAAACTGACAACTATTCAGGTGGTATTGAGTTTGGCTATTTCCAAGAAATGGTGTATCCATCAGTTGGACGTTAAAAATGCCTTTCTTCATGGGGAGTTGACTGAAACAGTGTATATGCACCAGCCGCTTGGTTTTCGAGATTCTCAACGTTCAGACCACGTTTGTTTGTTGAAGAAGTCTTTGTATGGATTACGACAAGCTCCGCGTGCATGGAACAAATGCTTCTCGGACTTTGTTTCCACTCTTAGATTTCGTCGTAGTGTCTCTGACCACTCCCTCTTTGTGTTTCAAACGGATGAAGGTGGCATATTTGTTGTTATATGTGGATGATATCCTCTTGACAGCCTCATCGACTACACTTCGTTCTGAGATTGTCTCTCGATTGAGTACTGAATTTGCCATGAAGGACTTGGGTCCTTTGCATTATTTTTTGGGTATTGCAGTGACGCCTCACAGTGGGGGATTGTTTTTGTCGCAGAAGAAGTACACCAAGGAGATTATCCATAGGGCTGGTTTGGAGAATTGTAAGCCGGCTGCTACTCCTGTTGACACAAAACCAAAGCTGGCAACTACTGAGAGTCCTCCTTTTCCCAATCCGACTCTCTACCGTAGTCTGGCTGGGGCACTCCAATACCTCACTTTTACACGTCCTGATATTGCGTATGCGGTCCAGCAGGTATGTTTGTTTATGCATGATCCCCGGGAGGTTCATATGGGTGCCTTGAAACGGATTCTCCGCTATCTTTAGGGTACTATGGGTCTTGGACTTCATATCTCCTCCTCGTCCACTACATCTCTTGTCTCCTACACCAATGCCGATTGGGCTGGCTGCCCGGATACTCACCGTTCTACGTCGGGCTACTGTGTTTTTCTTGGGGACAACTTGATTTCGTGGTCGGCCAAGAGGCAACCAACTATTTCTCGTTCTAGTGCTGAGGCTGAGTATAGGGGTGTTGCTAATGTGGTTTCTGAATCGTGTTGGATTCGAAATTTACTACTTGAATTGCAATATCCTATCACGGCCGCTACGTTGGTCTACTGTGATAATATCAGTGCAGTGTATCTTGCGGGGAATCCGGTTCAGCACCAACGCACGAAGCACATCGAATTAGATATTCATTTTGTTCGCGAGAAGGTCGCTAAGGGGCAAGTTCGTGTACGTCATGTTCCGTCTCGATCACAGATTGCTGATGTTTTCACCAAGGGCCTTCCTTTGGTGTTGTTTAATGATTTTCGTTCCAATCTCAATGTTCGTCCTCCTCCCATTTCGATTGAGGGGGAGTATTAGCGTATATTAGCATAAACTAAGAAGATTGGCATGTCTGTTTGTATTACCTTAATTATTGCCTAACTTATAGGAATTAACTAGACAAGCTTTTCTATATATTGTAATTCTAAAAGGTAAATAAGACACGGAATATCATTATCTTACAATTGTATACTTTGCAGTCTTTGCTGTCAACTTTTAGCTTGTTTGTTAAACTGGAAATAAATATGTTGAGGTAAAAAAGGATTTAAATTGTGAACTGGGGGTTATAACTTTGTCTCTACTATGCAGCCTTTTTTTTCTGCTGTTCTTATCTTGTAGTAACACCTCGAATGCTCACTGTTAATCCCTTTAGGCATTGGACTTGAGGGTTTGAAATCCATTCATTTACATTTCTTGTTTGGGTGAAATGTGGATTTGAGAAGGTTCAAATCTAGTTCTTGTTTGTATGTAATTATAAAAAACTTATAGAAAAATATAAATTTATAAGAATATAAAATTTATAATTTTTGGTGAAGAATGTGCTCTATGTGTGTGAAATGTGAGTAGTGTGTGTGTGTGTCTACAATGGAGTACGATTTATATATAATATCTGTTCTTTTGATCTAACTAGTATTGCACGGGGGAATATTTTGAATGTGTAATTTAACCAATATTTTGAATATTATTCATGTGTTGAATGATTTATAATATATAAATAAGTTATTATACATGTTGAGTAACACAATAAATATTATACCAAAGTAACATTAGGGAAAAAGTTAAAATAATAAATTAAAGAATATTGAAGAATTACCATTATATAAAAATTGTTAGTAAAAATATTATTAATTGGGGAAATGTAGTTTACAAATTATGAAATACTTCCTTGTACATAAAAATTGTAGTTTAGTTTTTCTTTTTTTATCATCATCGCAAATCAAATATTTAAATCCTTTCAATTTGTCGCTCTTGATATTGAAACATACTGTTGACCATGACTAAAAACGGGTTATTTCAAATAAGTCCAATGTGAGATAGAGAATGACCTTGACTTTTATTAATTGCCATTACATATGGCACGATAATTGGAAATTGTTATTGTTGAAACTTAAAGGGCAACCTGAGATCCGATGGTGTTATGGTCATTCATTAGATGATATCAATTTACCTGCATTACTTTCTTGTATAATTGTTGCCTCCAAAATATGATCACCTAGTTTCATAACTGACAATCTTATTCTATTACACAAACCAAGCGAATGATCAATATTTCTCAACAACATGACCATAGCACCAGATTTCAATTGTAGCAAATGATTCGACAACCCAAAACACTTTATTGTATTTATGAACTCAGGTGAGTGGTTCTGACATACCATAATCTTGCTGATTCAATCATTGTATATCCACTCAACTATGAACTATTGTGTAAGATTTTAGCAAGAGAGGATAGTAGGTGACTCGATTACCCTTTCATGCAATCAGTGTGAGAACACCTCTAGCTCACAAGATTTCTTATGCTTCCTATCGGTTTCCGATGGTCAGCAAAAGGTATATCTGTTGGGAATCGGTGGTACCGTTGCGCAGCGAAAAACAAAAATTTTTGAAAAATTTAAATAAATTGAATCGAATTCAATTGACGACGGTCCATTTTAATTTTATAATCAATTAATTCAAACAATGTTTTAATTTCTTTTCAAATTTGATTTTCACAAAATCGAACGAGCATGTTTCATTTCTATTAAACATATATATATATTAATATATTAAACATATATATACAATAATATATATATATATATATTAATATATTAAACTTATATATAACAATTATATATTTATTAATATATTAATCATATATTTAATTATATTATATATATTAATATATTAAACTTATATATAACAATTATATATTTATTAATATATTAATCATATATACATATTTTATAAACACATATATATATAATAATTATATACARTGCATGTATTTCATTGACTATATATATCATACATGTAATCAACATCACATGCACACAAACATCATATTTATATATATACATAATACATTAGCATGCAGTACATGTCACAAACTCACACATGTATTAATATATGTATTCAGCATCATATACATATTACACAAACTGAATATAGCATGCATATATACACTACACACACAACTATATGCATGCATTTCATATAAAACATATATATATTCAACACACTTATATTATAACCAACCTGCACACACATATATATATATATACTACATATATATATATATATATATATTCAAGATTACACAGCACACACATCATACCTCACGGCAATAGCGACGGAGAGATGGCTTCGGCGTGGAGCTTCTGGAGAGACGACGGCAGGACTTCCGGCGCGGATCAGCAGCACTCTGCTTGTGGCGTCACAGCAGCGGCGCGAGTCGAGACGGCACAGCAGCGGTGGGTCGTCGGCGTGGTGTTGCTCAAGGCGGAGATGACGGGGCTGTTACTGTCGGCCGTGACAGCCGTCGTTACTGCCAACCTCTCTCGGCAGCAACCGTGCGTGGAAAGGCAGCACGTTGGTGCGGCGGTTGCACGCGTTCGGAACGGTAGCGAGCAGTGGCGCTCCGGCGTGGAACCAGGCTAGGGCTCTCTGTAGGATCCAAATGTTGATTCAACTACGGAGCAGAGTTCCACAGAGATTCCATTTCCATCTTTAGATGCATCCGAAAGTCCTTCAGGCTTTGGGCAGGGCGGTACGCTCTGCTCTCTCGCGACCCCTACTCTAATCAAAAGACTAAAGGCCCCTACTGAAGATAGGTCGCCAAACTACGACGAGAGTTTCGCCTTTTGAAGGGCCAGTCCCTCGATTTCGCTGGTTTTGTTGATAGGAATCTTTCGCTTTGGTGCTAACCTTCCCCTATGCTTTCATGCAGAAACCCGACACCACTCAAAGCATAGAAGTCCACACCCTCTCTTCTACTAGAATCCTACAGCTATGAAATGCAGGATTTAGCTGGTTTAACTGTTCGACTTCGCCTAATTCTTTTGAATCCCGGCCCGGTTTTTCCCCACTAACTAATTAGGGAAAGCGGTCAGTTGCCGATGATAACGAGAGCAGTACCGATAGATAATAAAAAAAAAGTCCAGGTTGGTTGGTGAGCCTAGTGATAGGAGACCCACACTTCCATTCCTTGTAGAAGAAGGCTAACTGCTTGCTGGCTGGCTACGGGCGGGGCATTTTCGGGGAGTAGCCCGCTTCCCATTAGTCAAGAGGGACCCCTATAAGAGAAAGCGTTATCACTATACGAAATGAAGCAGCGGCTAGCACGCTAAGCTAAGATCAACGCCAGTCTGGCCCCTACCTCACAAAGTAGCTTGATGGCCGTTCGAACTCAAGAATGGGGCGAGTCCCTTTGATTTGATGCTGCTGACCGTCCAAGAATCTCCATTTTCTAAGTGGGCACGAGCTCCTTCGGATCCTTATGTCAGTGTCGCGGCTTGTTCTCCTCTCTTTTCTACGAAATTCTTTTTTTCTTGGATCTTGGGCCTCTGTTTGGCGGAAGAGGTTCTCAGTTGTATGATTTCTCAATCAATGGATGAATCAAGGTTGTTGTTTTCAATCAGGTATAAGTCGACGTCTTAACCTGACTTCCTGTCAGCCAATTAGCAAAGATCAAGCGAACTCACTCAACCGTACTAGACCAAAGACTGAACATTAACATACCTATAAAAAAAAGACCAGGCAAGAAGAATGTTCGCCTACCTGGCCTAGGACGTCCGTGGGTTCATTCTGCAGGTCTCTCGAGCCTCAAGCCTTAAACAACTGGTTGAGCTCCTACTCTCACTGCGGTTACGAAGACAGCAACGGTCAAACAAGGAGTACAAGAGTTCTTAGTCATCCAACAACGGTTACTGGCCCGGGGTACGACACTCATATTCGCTTCTGGTGGGGAAGAGCCTCACCTTGCAGTAGGAAAGTGTCCGGTAAACTACTCGGGGCTCCCCATGGTTTAGTAAAAGGGAGGGGAGACTTTCTCTTCATCCGGGGGTTCATTTCATTCCATTATGAACTCAAAAGTGGTTGGCTGATTAGTGAGGTCTTAAAACTTTTTTTGAGCCTTTACGCCATACACAACAACTAAGGCAAGCTAAACAAAAAGTGGTAGACATCTACCCTGACAAGGGCGTCGAAGATGCAATCCTCACGAGACTAAGGATCCGGCTAATTGGTGTCATACACCGTATTTCCCCGACGTCCTTACGATGGAGCACTAGATCCGACGAGGGATTGGGATTGAAAACGACAAAGAGGACCGAACGATTCGGCGTGTCGACTGCCGGCGGCAAGCGGCGGCGAGCCGGGGTTGGACGGCTTGGTGGCTAGGGTTTATTTTTTCCGTCTCCGTATCTGTGTTGCTGTTGTGTGTTGTTTTTCAAAAAAACAAAAACCCTTTCTTTTTAAAAAACCCGTTTGCAGCTTTTTGTTAATTTTTATTTTATTTTTAATAAAACAAGCCCACAATCAATATGGGCTTAAAGTGGTTGGGCTCAAAACAAAAATAAACAAGCCTTTAAAATGGGTTGTAATAAAGTGGGCTGGCCCAACTATAAATAAAACCAAGCCTCTTTTATAATATTTAAAACACCGGCCCAATAACTGTAAATGGCTTATTGGGTCGATCCAATTTTAAATCAAAAACCCCATTGGAATTAAATCATTTCTCACAAACGATAATTCCGAAAAATATAACAATTATATTTTCGCGTCCATAAATAATTTTTCTCGTATTTTTCTCAATTCATAATCACAATTATGAACCTTAGATTCAATCATATTGACATCTAATTATGCTAAAATTAACAATTAATTTCTAGCTGTCGTTTTCAATAATCAGGAAACACGTGGTGTGACCCTCAATGGTTCAGGTGTAAGCTAGCCGTGGGTTCACAACACATTGTGATTCGAACAACACATTGTTCTTATATGAACTCGTCCCTTAGAGTCCCTGATTAAATAAAACTCATTTTACTTAATCACTGGTCAAAC
>BMAC01000016.1:1299956-1349281 GCA_014905375.1 Phtheirospermum japonicum | reverse complement strand
CGGAAAAGGTGTTGTCGAAATAAATTATGTCTTATTGGGAAGAAGAGGCACACATGCAAGAACCCACAATCTGTCCAAAGTCGATGAACTTTCCATCTTAGTTGTTGGTGAGTTTGAAAAACATATGGGGTGACAGGGATATTATATTAGAAAGAAAATCTTGAAAATTGAAACGTATCAATGAGTTGTATTTATCTTACCTTGATCTACAATATCCACTATTATTTCCTCACGGTGAAGATAACTTAAAAGGCAAGATATTGTTAGAATAAGGTGACCAACAAGCCAACTTGTGGCTGTGGTCTGGACCATTTTCTTGTAATACAATTAGTTTTTTATTCGTAATAATATCTTTTATACTTATTGGCATTCCATATTTTTTATCCCATGCTAGTTGCATAGGCATGGTCCTGATGAAGTTACTTTATTACGGTACGTGCTGGATTATCTCACGGTTCTGCTAGACCAATCCACCGTAATAAAGTAACTTCATCAGGACCATGCCTATGCAACTAGCATGGGATAAAAAATATGGAATGCCAATAAGTATAAAAGATATTATTACGAATAAAAACTAATTGTATTACAAGAAAATGGTCAGACCACAGCCACAAGTTGGCTTGTTGGTCACCTTATTCTAACAATATCTTGCCTTTAAGTTATCTTCACCGTGAGGAAATAATAGTGGATATTGTAGATCAAGGTAAGATAAATACAACTCATTGATACGTTTCAATTTTCAAGATTTTCTTTCTAATATAATATCCCTGTCACCCATATGTTTTTCAAACTCACCAACAACTAAGATGGAAATTTCATCGACTTTGGATAGATTGTGGGTTCTTGCATGTGTGCCTCTTCTTCCAATAAGACATAATTTATTTCGACAACACCTTTTCCGAGAAACTTATCTTTGAAATTTCTAAATGACTTAGCCAAATTATTTTCCCTATCTAACATGGATTTGGGTTCAACTACAATTTTGGTATGGAGATTATTCTTTTCATTGCCTTTGTTTTAAACTTTGGAGTAGAATCTTCTTCTGTCATCAAACTCTCTATTAAATGATAGTTCTGGCCATGCATACGGAATAAAAGTGGCAAATTTCCATTTTTCTACTGGAAACCGATTTTTTCACCCATGAAAGTAAAAGAAAACATGTTGTATGGTCGAGTACTTTCTAAAAAAATATCTAATTTTATCGCTAAAATAAAATATTAAATCACATAAAATTTGTGGTGGCTTTTTCAAAGAAGGTAACACAATCTTTTCATTGTCACAATATATAGATTACACCGGCATTTTAGTTTTAACGCTTGCCTTCAATCTCTCGCCATACCAATAATATAGTGAACAATGACCACATATGAATGTAGGATCTTTAATATCCCAATAAACTATTTGAAAATAAACTTAGAAAAATAAAGGTGTAATTAAAATCAATAAGAACTATAAATTTACACACACACACACACACACACACACACACACACACACACATACATATATATATATATATATATATATATATTATATATATATATATATATATATTATATTTCCATTTGTATTTGAATTAAATAAACTGGCTTAGTCTGTTGTTGAGATAAAAAGATTCAATGAATACCATCATTTTGAATTTTAGGTTTCTTGTGGTTCCTTTTACGTGAAGGCTTACAAAGTGTTGTAATCACTTCCTTCTCAACTACTTTAGTTATTGTTGCACTGCTAATTCTAGTGAATGGTGTGGAAACTTTTGAATATCACAAAATTATATTTACAAACAAAAAATTATTAATTAAACTAATTAATCATCCATCGAAAATACAATATTGAATAAAATATGAATGGTTTTCACTTTTCCAAAGTAGACTTCAAAAATGGCCTTCTCACTTTTTGTGTGGGAGTGTTTTCTACAATAATATTAAAATATTGGTTATATGATAAATCTATTATATAAGTATTATATAAAATTTAAATAAAATTAAATAAATATTGCATAAAAATCATTAATTTAATCAGAAATACTTGATTGTATTGTATTGACAACATTATTTCTAAAGTTAAGGTTTGCCTTAAAATTAAGTTAATATGACTATGAATTATTAATATTTTTTGGAAAAAGAATGGTGATATTAAATAAAATGAAACTGTCTTGAGTATTTCAAATTTGTGAGATTACTTATCAATTTGATTGTATGAATAAGTTATCTTATTTTTATAGAATGTGTGGGAATATATATATAGAGAGTAATTCCATAAATAAAGTTTGTAATAATTAAGATATAATGTGGAATAATTTTATTAGTGACTTTCCATATGAACTTTTCGTCATTATTATTGTGACTTATATGTGTGCATGATATACAATTAAAGAAAATTATTTATTGTAACGTAAATTATGAATGCTGATTTATTTAATCGTGAAATATATCTAATTAACAACTCATTAATAACATATATTAACAAATACACTAAAATCTATTTTTTGATATTATGAAATTTCACGGGAAATTTTAAGATAAACGTTAATGGCATATATCAATCACGGATAATAACTATAGAAAATTATGTCCACAAATTGGGCAATTTCTATGTAATATTCAAACAAATCAATTAATGTCATGATCTTACTTGATTGATATTTATGAGTATTTCCTAGGATAGTTATTCACGTTACAAATTAACTAATGACATAATTTCTATGTATTTCAAACAAATCAATTAATGACATGATCTTACTTGATTGATATGATATCCCGTATTGTAATATATTTGTTATTACTTGATTGATATAATATTAAATTACAATATATTTGATACCGATGAAATCATGAATAATTATTCAACTAATTAATATGATTGTTAAATACAATAATTTTTGAAGTTAACAAAATTTAATACACTATATTAATAATGTGATATTAATAAATTAGTCAACTAATTTATTATTTTTTCTTAAATCTATAGATAGATAGATAGATAAATTAAGAAGATTTTTGGTGAGATTCTAATGGTCATGAGTGATTTAATTGTGAAACTTTATAAATAGTTATTTGAAAGAACAATGTTTTTTTGATATTACTATATCATTATTAGTGATTTGAATTCTATTTTTTTATATATTTAATATTGGATCCAAAATGGGAATTTATTATTATATACTATCAGAATACTTAGGAACCAGTATAAAATACTTGTTTGGAATTAAGATATATTTACTTGTAGCTAAAATTATTTTAATATGAAAAACATCCAAAAAATATATGTGACCGATTTTTATCATAAAAGTATTCAATTTCAAAGGCATTTACTTTATTCAAACATTAATGAATGTTGTGATATTTTAGGGATAAATAATTTTTACAGAAAAATCATTTTTCGACTTATTTCTAAGATTTCAATTAAGAAATACATATATATATGATTATGAGTATTTTCATAAATAAAATTATTTACAATTAAGAAATAATCTAGAATATCTTCATAACTTATATAGAGTGTTGAAAAGAGAATCTATAAATTAACTCAAGAGATTATATATTTTAGTATATATACGCACACATCTACTAATAAGTGATCAATATACTTAAACGGATTAACTCATATTCATTGATGATTGTATATATTTGAAACAAAAATCTATAATTTCTATAATTAAGAAATTGGAAAAATTTTGAGTATTAATGTGCTCAATTAATTAGGAAAAAGTTAATGAATAAAGATATGTTAAGAAAATAAATAAATTTTATTCACATGTAAAGATTGATTATTTTATTCCCAATCTTTTTTGTTATTTTAGAACGGTTAGATTTGGCCAGATCTAATTACCAGCGGCGGATGGGAAGTAGGGGCTGGCCATACCCAATACCTCGCGACATGCTTGATGCTTGAATGCTTGATCATTTCTTTTGTGCAGGAAAAAATTGAAAAAACGTATTAATTAACAAAAAAACTCAAAAAATAAAAAGAAAATATCCAAAATCGGCAGGAAAATATTCGAAATCACAACTAAAAGTAAGTATGCGAAAGAAAAAAAAAACAAACAAAAGAGATTGATTATTTTCTTCCTATTCTGTTTTTATTTTTAGTACGGCTAGATTTGGCCATACCTGATTACCAATGACACGGAGGACAACCGGAGAAGTAGGGGTTGGCCATCGTACCCAATACCACAATAGCGACATGGTTGGTGCTTGATCCTTTATTTTGTGTTGGGAAAAATCGAAAAAATAGATTAAATAAGAAAAAATAAAAAGAAAATATCCAAAATCAGCAGAGAAATATTCGAAATCACAGCTAAAACTAAATATGCGAAAGAAAAAAAAAATTTATTCACATGCATTGTTTTCTTCCAATTCATTTTTAGTTTAGTTTTGAGTATTTTAGATGAAGAAAGGGGGGAAAAGGAGTTTTTGAAGTGGAGAAAGAGAGAGCGGCTGTTGACTAATTGGTTTATGTAAAAAATACAATGAAGATAACTAAATAGATGGAATGTTAAAAAGAAAAAAAAAAGAATATTAAATAAAGAAATGTTAAATAAAGAAAATAGTGATTTCCATTCAATCTATATATTAAATAAAGGATGTTAAAAAGGAATAAAAAAAACGTGAATAAAGGGGTGTTAAAAAGGAATAATTTCATGGGCGGGAAAACACAGAATTTTCACCTATTTTTCTTTAATTTTCTCTCTCTCCTGCCAGACTTCCTCTTTATATATAATATAGATAATTTTTGCTGATATTGGGAATTTATTTTATTTTTCAGTTTATGGAGTATTATTCTTATGAGCACCGGGAGTCCAATCCCACCCAAGTTCATGAACAGTCTGCAATTTGTGAGCAGTCATGATTGAAGCTGTTGCTCAGAATGCTATGCTTGATGAACAAGTATTTCCCTTTATTTTTATTTTTTATTTTTTTTTAGCAATAAATAAAAAATTATTAAAACAAAGGTCTAAACAAATAAACTTCTTTTGTTAAATTAGGGGTAATTGTTTTTTACCCTCAAAACTATTGCGTTTTTTTACAATTTACCATACAAACTATTATTTGTGATAAACCGCCATACAAAATATGCGCGATTTGCAATTTTTCCTCTAAATCGTAATTGTTGTGGTTTTGCGCCCAAAACCGGATGATGTGTCACAACTCGATTGTGCCACATCATCCAGTTTGGAACACAAAACCACAAAAATCCTATTTTAGGGGGCAACCTACAAATCACGCATAGTTCGTATGGTGGTTTGTCACAAATAATAGTGTGTATGGTAAACTGTGAAAATGATCGTAGTTTGTGGGGAAAAAAAAATTTCCCGTTACATTCCACAATATATAATTATTTCACATGTAAGCCCAATGTTAGATTAAGGATCCAACAATCTCCCACTTGTGTTATATGTGTAACCTTATAATTATACATTGCAAAATATAACCGTATGAGCTCAAATTTGCTGTCATAACTGTTAGAAGAGTTTTAGTGGTGTTGAAATATATTCAACGGGTTCTTGACTTGGTATTATCGGAAATCGATTCAATTGAAGTAATCAATGTGTTTCAAGCTTGGAAAATAAAGAGAAACTGAAAATAAAATAATTAAAATAGCTAAACTAAACTAGAAAATGAAGGTGCAAGTTGGTAGAATGCCTCGGTCGTATGCCTTAAATGAAAATGCAAGCAAGTAATGAAAATAAGCAAGAAAATGCAATGTTTCACCGAGTACAAGCATGCAAGCACAAGGTACAACTATGCATAAAAACTCAAATAAAGCAAATTGACTAAAATTGAAAGCATGGATGGAAAGAGCATTGCAAGTTGACATGAAAGTTTGAAACTTTAAGAAAAAATAACAAGAAACAAAGCCTAGATCTAGGATTAAGCATGAAACAAAGCATAAAAATAAAATTGCAAATAAAGCATAGCAAAAACTCAAAATCAAGACGATCCAAGAGCCGATCTATGATCTAGATGTGTCACTCATCTAAATTCCATAGCCAATTCATAAGTTTCATCATGAATTCAAGGTGTTAAGGCAAAAGGCATAACATGAAGAACAAGCACGGAAATGAAGAACAAAACATGGAAATAAAGCATAAAACATGAAATTGAAGGGAAACTTACTTGAATTAAGAAATGAAACAAAGCTTGAATGTAATTGCATCAAAGTAACAATCCAAAGGAGTATTTGGATTCTTCTTAGGCTTACAAACCCAAGTCCAAGCTTGAAATTAAATCTAAATCTAGAAAAGAAATTACATCAAAGCTTGAGATTGAATCTAAAAACCTAAGAGAGAGAAATTAGATCTTAAAAAACTAGAGAGAGGATTTTTTTAATCCCAAACCCATGCTTGGGTTGGGAGAAAAATGAGAGGTGTTTTTAAAAAATGAGAGAAGTCTACTATTTATATTACATTTAATTGGGTTTAAATGGGCCAATTTGGGATTTTTAGGCTTAATTTCATGAATTTGACCAAAATTGACCAGTTTTGACCAAGATGGCTCAAGGTGGCTCGGTCTGGGGCGTCCATGGCTCGATGTGGCTCGTTCTGGGGTGTCCATGGGTGTGCTGGGGCGTGGCTGGAGGTGCTGGGCACGATTCTGGGCGAGAATTCGGGCGCAGAAGTGGGCTAAGCTGGGCGCTGGCTGGGCAAGCCTGGGCTAGAGTCTGGGCGCGAAACTGGGCAAGCCTGGGTGAGAATCTGGGCACGAAACTGCTGCCTAGAAAGCTGCCTAGGGGGCTGCTCCTTAGGCGTGAAAGTGGGCAAGCCCAGGCTAGGCTAGGCCACCATTCCAGAATGTTTACTCCCTTTTAAGTTTGATATTGGCACCAACTTGGGCATGAAAATAGGCAAGGTTAGACTTGGATTTTTGGCCTCCATGCCTTAGCTTGATTTAAAAATCATTAAGCCACCTATTAAAAGAGAATTTTAATTATTAAAACCCAAGAATTACACTAAACCTCAAGGTAATTGAACCAATTAACCCGTTAAAATATAAAATTAACAAGTCAAGTGAAAAACAATAAAACAAGAAAAACCACATAAAAACTTAATAAAATTCTATTAAAAACTACTAAAATCAACATAAAACTCTAACTAAAAATACTAGGAAAAACACAACAATTACATGCAAAACAATAACTAAAATGTATTTATATTCAATCTGGTCCATCAGCCAAGTCAACATAGGATCAAAGCGGCCTTCATTACATTTATCGTAACTCGACCCATCCATGGTCACATATGTCAACACAACCGAATGACATGGGTCATGATGTGGATGTGTAGCATGAAAAATTCATGTATTGTGATCGTAACATGCTATTTCCTACTGGTCCAACTTAAAACCTCAGTGAGATCAGCCATATACTAAAATCAAAGTGTGAATCAACCAAATAACTTTAATTTCTGCAGAAATAAACTTAAAATATCCTTAAACTGAATTAACTGAAGAATATGTCTACGAAAAAAAATATTATATTCACAAAACTCCCACTGGAACTAAATATCCTCAAAAGTCTTGACACCCATACTAGCAGTACAATAACTAAAATGATACGTGTCATTTCTTAAACAATACATGTGAAATTTAGTATTAAGTTATAGATGTGAGATCCGACCGACATTTGCAAGGTGAATCCATTATCCAGAAGAAAACCGACCTGTATGTGGGGCGGACAGCGGCGCCTTTGATTTGTGAACTGGCCCGACTGAAATTGGCGGCCTGAGCAGCGGCGGCCAGAGTGACAGCAGATCGAGTGCGTAGGGTTCGGTAACTGGTTTAATTCTATTTCCCTCTTTTCTATTTGTATAATTTCTTTTTTACAATTTTAAATGATAATAAATAAATAAAAAAATAACAGAGAATAGGAAATTAAAAAATAAAATGGAAAAATGGCTAAAAAACTGAGGCGTCCGCCTCAGGCGCCTTGAGGCGCATCCGAGTCGAGGCGTACGCCTCGACACTTTGAGGCGGTCGTTCCTAACCTGTAGATCTGATGCGGACGCCTCAAACCGGTTTCCCAAAAAATATTCTGAGGCGCGCACTGAGGCGCGCCTCGAGGCGTACGCCTCAGTCGTTTTTTGAAACATTGGAATACTAGTAATATCAGATATTTTTGTAAAAAAAGAACGAAAATAATTCAAAACTTCAGAAAATGAAAAGAGAAAATCCAATCAAGGCTAGACTGTACTAATAACATTTTTAGTTACCAAATGCCATGGTGAACTTGTTACAATACTTACCAAATACCAATTACCCATCGAAAGAAGAATTTCATACGAAAACCAACCTTTTTTATTAAAAGAATATAAAAAATCACGCTACATCATAGATACACAAAAACCAATCACACCTTATCCAGAATTTTCAATTACCTTCACCATAGGGATAAACGAGTCCACCAAGTCTAACTCCCTCATCTGAGTCCCGATCCGACCGAGCGATCCAACCGCCTTTTCCTTCACGCAGCTCTCTTCGACACTGCAAAGCCCTTCCAATGGCGCGAGCAACACGCTAGGGATAAAACTCCCCAAATCATCGGCCATCGTGTACCAAAAGACTTTTTGATGCTTACCAAATCATTGGACATAAAGCAAATTCCTGCAAGAGAACAAAAACTTGATATTAGAACATAGCCAGAAACATGACCAAGTTAAAGTATATTATAAAAGGAGTAGATATGCAGGAGAATTGGTGGTCAACATATTAGGACATGGGTATTTCAGTGTGATTGGCATAGGGAATGATAGCATTATAATGTAGTGTGATTGTATGGTTAAGAATAATAATTGAAATATAAGAGAAACAACATTTGCAGAAATATAAGAAAACAAACCCAATTACACTTAATGTTAAAGGTACCTCCGAGTCACCAGATACAGAAATATGAGTTATCAAATTTATTTTAGTTATCAAAACCCAACCACTTGAACAAAGAATGCAACCAATCGTGATGCTTACCAATGAGATACTCCTCAATATCAAGGCCAACCTCTGAAGGATATACTGTGTAAATAATCAAGAAACAGAATTCAAATGGTGTCATTTATCTGGAGCCAAAAATGAATGTATAGAACATATATCATGAAATTACCAAAAAAAGAAAAACTCACAAAAAATAAGCACAAATGGTAAGAAAGGATTTAACCTTGAGCACCAAAATTCTATGTAGCTAATTCAAAAGGTTGCTTTCTGTTTCCAATTTCAATGGCACATATTCGAGTTTATAAAATAGCAGCAAGCTAAAGTAGAAATAATCAATTATAAGGCTAAAAGTTATTGCTAGATTAAAGATACACGTCAAAGCAGCAAAATCAAGAATTTTCACTTTAAAGGAATCAAGCAACAAAATCAAGCATAATGCTCTATAAATGGTAAATTTAAAATTTAAAATTCAACTTGTAAACCTAAAAATCACAAATGATTTCTTCTCAATGAAGAAAAGATGTTGACACATCAATGACAGATGGTCCTTAAGGAACCTATATATTTGCCAAGTTATAGTGAGATAAGGCTTTCTAAACAATACTAAAACTAAATTTTGTAACAACACAAACATGAAAAGTCCACAATAGTGATTCATGAAGCGAGTTAAAATTCTTTTTATTAAGTTTGAATCAGAATGGTAAGTGGGGCATACATACAAGTTTCTCCTAAGCCTCGAAATGAAGAAGAAGACTCTCTGTCTCCAACCAATGAATGAACGCAAGCAGCGACACAACAGTCTGAGTCTCACTCCTTCAATCACCATGAAACCTACAAATCAACAAAGATGAAAAGAAACGTGTCAATATGGGAAGATTACTTTGCACTGTGACGATATTGCGCTCGGAATACAAGTTCGAGAACAAAGACCAATAAAAACCAGTATGTGTTTGAGAAAGATAGAACATACTACATAAAAACGAATCTAACACTAAATATGAAATTATAATTCTGAAAATATGATATATTATGACATGTACATTCTACAATGTTGATAAAACAGACATGTATACATGTGCAATTTTAAGTGATATTTTCCCTAATTTAATCATTAGGATTATTTTTCCTCTGAATCTCAAAGCAGACATGTATACATGTATACATGTGCAATGTCCTAGTGTTATGTGCACTTTCCCCTGAATCTCAAAGCAGCTAATATGCAACATATGTACAAATCTCCACTTAATGTTCACATAGTAGTCCCGAGCTAACAATGTTCTGAAAACATCTCCAAAATCAACTTAATGAGAAAACTACAAACCACCATAGTACCCTAATCTCCTTGAATAAAATTAGGGTTTTAACAAAACTGAGTGTTTGAAAACTCTATAAAAAGTTATTCTCAGCTTCTAGTTAGTCATTGATACGATTCATACCATTCGACAATCAACTTATTAATTTGAAAATATATATATATATATACTTCAATTTGATCATTTTTGCCGAAACTTTCTCCATTAAACTTCAACATAGTACAATTATCAAATCGACATTTCAACAAGCACGTAGGCTACACATTTCACAATAGCTCAAACTCAATGCATAAAAGCATAGACAGCAGTTGAAATTAGGGCTGAGCACGGGACTAGAAAATACCCGAACTGTACTGAATTCCGAACCGAACCGTACCGGAATCGAAAAATCTCCGTTGAACATGGACCAATCCCCGAACCGAACCGTCCTGAATTTTTTTTACGGGACGGATTTGGAGATTTTTAAATCCCCTTAAAATCTCTGTACCTAACCGAGAACCGATACTAGAACCGATTTATAATTACATTAAATTAGCTATAAATCTCATTATATTCGATAGTTAATAGGTAAAATACTATTTTTTATTAATCTTGTATCTTAATTAATCATCAACTAACAAGTAAAAGTTAAAATACACCATAATCTAGTAATTTTAGTTTACAATTATAATTTGAGCGTAAAACGAAGATTTATCCGAAAATCGAACTGAACCGTACCAGAACCGAAAAGAACCGTTGACTTTGACTTTTCTCCGAACCGAACCGTCTGGAGATTTCCAAATCCCCGAACCGAACCGGACCGTGCTCATTTCAACTTGAAATATAAACTACAAGAGCAAAGGTCACCAGAACAATCAAGGCCGTCACGGTGTGGACCGTCAATTTGCTCCCACAAGATAGCATACCAAGCCTAATCTGGATCACATTCACCATCGACAGCATCAGGAACAAGCACCCCATCACCGACCCAATAGCCGAAGCCAACATCCCGAACCTCAGCACCTTTAGATTGATGTGAGCTCGGAAAATCTTGTCCACGTCTTTGTTGTTCAGCAAATTGATGGCCAATTTGAGGCCCTGCGCCACTAAAGAGGAGAAAAGGAAGAAGCTGAAGGAGACAACCTCGAAGACAAGGAGCTTCCTGGCGACGTCGAGGCCGGCGTCGCAGGCGGAGGTTTTTGGCTGTGATCTCGGGCGGCACTAAACTACCTTTTGTACGAATGTCTCACATGCTACTAAACTAGCTCATGTCTCGCAAGGCACCGGGAATTCATAAACATGGAGTAATTCCGTATACCTCAGAGGCAATGAGCTACATTTTGAAGTAGCCCCGTCCACATGTCTCGCAGGGCACTGACTCAAATATCATATAAGCATATTCCACATGCCTCAGATGGACTAGTAATGGTCCATAAAACATTATTTCTTTGAAAACTTATGTCATGCATGCTCATTAATCATCAATTATGTTGCATATGCTAATGCTTGTGTATGATATGCTTTATAAAACACATATTCGTATCACATCATTCATATTTCATAATCACTAATAATATTTAAAGTAACACTTAATCATCATCATACAAGTACAAGTAATACTATGTTTATGCATTGTAGTTGCAAATGAATTTCTACTTACCTCGTGTCCAAAGATTACACGGTCTCAAGTTACAGATCAACTTCCTCAACATAATCTAATCAAGATAAAATATTGATTAGACTTCAATTTAACACTTCAATTTTACAAATTACGACTAATCAAGATAAAATATTGATTAGACTTCAATTTAATATTTCAATTTTACAAATTATGACTCCTTTTCGGATAACTCTTATTCTCATATATATTTAGTAATAAAGATTTGTTAGTCCAATTACTAGTAAACTAATTGAAAACACAAATACTACTATTATTGAAAATATATTACTACTAAAATACTTTATCATTACAAAATAATATACTACTTAAAAACTTGTAAATAAAACACTAACTTTATAATTACCACTAGAAGCTAATTAAAATAGTATACTATTTTAAAATACCCATAAATAAAATAAAATACTAAATTAATGAGAAATAATAATAATAAAGAAATAATAGAAAACTTACCTTAAAATACTACCGCATAATATTCACACGATACCCTTTGGTAAATTCTCGACACTTCAAGAAAATATACTAAAACAAGGTTTCCTAGTTAAAGCACCCCTTATTATAAATATTATATATAATATAAAATATATTTTTTCATGTCTTTAAAATGAATGGGACAAGCTCTTTTTATAAGGTGAAGACTCCTTTGGCTCCTTTAATCAAAACAATGTGGGACAAGTCAAGTTTTATAGAAAGAAGAATAAACCTACTTAATTAAATATACGATGTGGGATCAAAACCCACTTTCTTTTTCTTTGCATTAGTTCCTACGTGTATGTGTGTTGTTTCTTTTCTTCTTCATTGAAATACATCCCACCACCCCACTTATGCACACACATGCACACATCACGTACATATATATATATATATATATATATATCTGTGTGTGTGTGTGTGTGTGGTGTATAAACATGCACGTGCAAATTTACATTTTTGGTTTCGAACATATATTTATACACACACTTGCATGGACATGCATACATATATAAATATTAATGATCTCGTTTTACTACAAAATAGAGTATTTGTTATTATTATTATTATTACCATTATATATATTACACCTTACCCAATCACTCACTCACTCACACACACACACACACACACACACACACACACACACACACACACACACACACACATATATATATATATATACTATATATATATATATATATATCATTTGCATGCATTAATATATTAGTGCATGAATTTCACTTATAATTTATAATTATATTCATATAGATATATTTATACACTCACCTTTGCACATAAAAGTGCGATGCATATATATATATTCTAATCATAATATCAATAAAGAGAATACATAAATACATTTACTCAAATAAATTTATGATCATAAGCATGATTTATATATAAAAAATATTGTATTACATCCTCATTTTTATGATTGTAATTTATATTCCGTATATTCTCTTTAGACTAAATTATAATAACTATTATTATGTATAATTATAAATTACTTACCGAGGGCTCTTAACAACAATACTTTATGAACCCTAAATCACGTAATAAAATCAATGTAAATGCAAGTATCACATAAATCATATAAACTAATATGGCATGCATGAATTCTATTGGCCATTGAGCAACATAAATTTTGGGGTATTACATCCTCCCCTCCTTATAAGAATTTTGTCCCCAAAATTTAGTTACCTAAAAAGTTATGGATACTTAGCTCTCATTTCATTCTCTCCTTTCCAAGTTGCTTCCTAGATTGATTGGTTTCTCCAAAGCGCTTTCACCAGTGGAGTTTCTTTATTCCTAAGTTGTTTCACTTTTTGTTGTACGATTTGTACAGGTAACTCCTTATAACTTAAGTCAACTTTCAGTTCTGTAGGATCACTATTCAAAATGTGAGATGGGTTTGCAACATATTTCTTCAGCACAGAAACATGAAAAACATTATGTATTTGTGACATAGAGTTAGGTAAGTTGAGTTGATAGGCAACGTCACTAGTCCTCTTTATAATATGAAATGGGCCGACATATCTTAGATTAAGCTTCCCTCTCTTGTCAAATCGTATAACACCTTTCATCGGAGCTATCTTTATAAACACTTGATCACCTATTGCAAACTCCAATGGTCTTCTCCTCTTATCTGCATAGCTCTTCTGTTGACTCTAGGTGGTTTTCATTCTTTCTTGTATTAGAGAAATAGTGTCTGCCATTTCTCGAATCATGTCTAGACCTAAAAGCTTTCTTTCACCTACTTTGTCCCAATGCAGTAGAGATCAACATTTGAGAGCGTATAATGCTTCATAAGGTACAATGATAGTTCTTATTGTAAGAAAACTCTACTAAAGGTAGAAATCTACCCCCATTGACCTTGAAAGTCTAATACACATGCTCTAAGCATGTCCTCTAATATCTTCAGCACAAGAACTACTGCTGCGAGTTCCAAATCATGTGTAGGGTAGTTCTTTCATAATCTTTCAATTGCCTAGATGCATATGTTATTACCCCGCCATTCTACATTAGTACACAGCCCAAACCATTCTTAGACGCATCACTATAGACTACAAAACCTCCTATACCCAATGTGATTAATAGGATAGGTGTCGATGTTAATCTCCTTTTCAGTTCTTGAAAGCTTTGTTCACATGCTTCTGTCCACTTAAAAGCCACATTCTCTCTAGTTAATTGTGTTAATAGTGAAGAAGTTTTCGAAAATCCTTTGATGAATATATGATAATATCCTGCTAAACCAAGAAGACTCCTTACTTCTGAAGGGTTTGTAGGTCGACACCAATTGTTCAACCCTTCTACTTTGCTTGGTCGACTGAAATTCCTACCCCATATATGTCATGTCCCAAAAAATACCATCTTATCCAACCAAAACTCACATTTCTTGAATTTAGTATAAAGCTGTTTCACCTTTAATACTCTTAGCCCTTTCCTCAAGTGTGTAGCATGATACTCTCCATTTTTAGAATATATAAGAACATCATCAATAAATACTATAACAAGTTTATCCCAAAACTCTTTGAATACTCTATTCATCAGATCCATGAGTGCTGCTGGAGCATTTGTTAGGCCAAATGGCATTACCAAAAACTCATAGTACCCATATCATGTACTAAACGTCATCTTAGGAATGTCTTCTTCTTTAATCTTTAGTTGATGATAACCCGAACGCAAATCAATCATAGAAAATACCGTCGCACCTTGAAGTTGGTCGAATAAATCATCAATCCTAGGTAATGGGTATTTGTTCTTGATAGTAACTTTATTCAGGTCTCGGTAATCTATACACATTCTCAGCTTACCATCTTTCTTACAAACAAACAAGATTGGCACACCCCATGGTGAAAAGCTGGTCTTAATGAAATATTTATCTATCAATTCTTGCAATTGGGTTTTCAACTCTTTCAACTCAGCTGGTGCCATTCTATACGGTAATTTAGACATTGGATTGTTCTATGCTGTAAATCAATTATAAACTCTATCTCACGGTCAGGTGGTAATCCTTGTAAATCATTGAGAAATACTTCAGGGTACTCTTGAATGATTGACACCTCGCTTATGTTGAGACAATGTTGTTTTTCGAAACTCCCAACACTTACAAAATATACTTCACAACCATTATTTAATAATCGTTGTGCTCTCATTGCCGAAATCATTGGAAATTTAAATTTCTTACTAACCCCAATAAAGGAAAAAGATTCTTCCCCAGGTGGTTCAAATATCACAACCTTGAATCTCAACCATACAAACACCTCTATAGAGCTCTGGCGTTAGACCATCAAGGAATCTCTCCGCCTTTAGCACATTAGTGCTAACCATGTGCTCATCAAACTTTGATAATTGCTCAAACTTACGAATATAGTCTCCAACCTTCATACCTCCTTGCCTTAACTGTATAAACTCATTCAGCTTGATTGCACGTACAGGAGCTGTAAAGTATTTATTTCTAAAAATCTCTTTAAATCTCTCCCAAGTCATCCTAGTTGCCTCCTCAATGCTCTTCATCGTGTCCCACCAGTGTCCCGCACTACCACGTAGCATAAAAGAAGCATACAATACTTTTTATTCTTCAGGGATTCTACTGTACAAGAAAGTATTATCTAAGGTCCTTAGCCAATCTTCTGCACTAACAGGGTCTACAACATCTTCAAATATAGGTGGGTTTAGTTTCCTAAATCTGTCACCAACTATCTCTAGTTGTCCAACTTGAGATTGTGGTCGATTCATTTCATCCCTAGGTTGGCCACTTGCATCCCTCTGTTGGATGAGTTCTTGAATTTATTGTGATTGTCGTTCCACCATCTCAGTCAAATGATTAATAACAGCATCGTGGTCATCACATGGATATGTCCCCTCACCTTACCTCCTACTTCCTCCACTACTATTCCTACTTCTCGTCCTCATCATAATTATAGTATATAATCAACAAAACCTAACTCACATGGACAATATAGTTTATGAGGTATATAATAAGTGACAACCCATAAAAAATCAAAATTTAACTTACTAGCATTGTCGCTCTCCATAAGCTTTAAGTTCATTGTACATGGACAACCTATAGGACACAATCCTTGACTCTCATAAACTCGCGACATCCAAGTCACGCTTGAACTATCTCAAGATCCGTTGACAGGTGTTGGGATTCTAGAGGTGGCTCCTACGAGTTCAAAGAGTAGTAACCGTGGGCTAACCCAATCTTGGGATCCCTCTACTGGGGCCTTCTCCCTCACGGGCTTTCCACACGCGTTGCAACCTTGTCCAGCATAGCAATTAGTTCCCAGTTTTTCGGCTGGCAAACAACTCTGATACCACTCTTTCACGCCCACTCCTCATAAAACCATATATATATAGTAAATTAATTTGGCAAAGTATGAAATATATCGAGTATTTATTTATTTTCTTGAAACACAAATAGGAAAATCACTTTCACAAATCAAAAGCTCACCTATATATATAGACTTTCAAATGTATTTAAAGGTTTCAAACAATATCTAGGAAAACTTATATACATCAGAGTTACTCATCCTGTTTTACAAATTCTAAAAGTAAAATAAACCCAAGGCTTAGTCCAATAGGTCGTCATTCATGTACAAAGATTCTCAAAACTTCATCGAACTCTAACAACTCAGTCAGCTAGTGCTCAGATATTAATAGGCTCAACTACAACGCATAAACTACATGAGCTCAAGCTTAGTAAGCAGAAATTATGCATGTTCACTGAATATCATAATCAATGCAACTCATTCTTGACTTATCATGCTGATGCCGTAAAACATTTCTTAATATTCTTCTTCTTATTGGGCCATTGACCTACCTGTAGTGCATCAGAAAGAGCTTAACATATAATCAATGATTACAATACAAAGTCCAAATGTCTCACATACCCGAAATAATGTCTCACATGGCACTAGGATCGGAGCCAGTCCGAATGTCTCACATGGCACTAAACTACCTTTCCAAGTAGCTCAGTCCTAATGTCTCATATGGCACTGGGAATTCATAATCATGGAGTCAGTCCGTATACCTCACAGAGCACTAAGCTACATCTTGAAGTATCCCCGTCCACATGTCTCGTAAGGCACTGACTAAAACATCATATAAGCATGGTCCACATGCTACACTAACAGTTGTCAAAACTATATTTTCTACATTAAGAAAATCTCTTACGTGATGATTTCAGAATAGATGCAATGACATGTCAATGAAAATCATTTCTTTTCAATCTCTATTCTTTAATTGGGCCCGTAACCTATCTACTGTGCACCGTAAAGAGCTAATCGTATAATCGTCACCATTCATCATAATATCCCAGTCCGAATGTCTCACATGACACTAAACTACCTTTACAAGTAGATCAGTCCGAATGTCTCACATGGCACTGGGAATTCATAAACATGGAGTTAGTCTGTATGCCTCAAAGGGCACTAAGCTACATCTTGAAGTAGCCCCGTCCACGTGTCTCGTAGGGCACTGACTCAAATATCATATAAGTTTGTTCCACATGCCTCGATGCACTAATAGTGGTCCATAAAACATTATTTCTTTGAAAACTTATGTCATGTATGCTCATTAATCATTAGTTGTGTTTGCGTATGCTAATGTTTGTGAATGATATGCTTTATGAAATACATATTCATATCACATCATCCATATTTCATAATCAATAAAAACATATAAAGTGACACGTAATCATCATCATACAAGTACAAGTAATACTATGTTTATGCATTGTAGCTGTAGATGGATTTCTACTTACCTCGGGTCAAAAACTTACACTATCTCAAGTCAGAGGTCAACTTTCTCAATATAATCTAATCAAGATAAAATATTGATTAGACTCCAATTTAATACTTCAATTTTATAAATTACGATCCTTTTCGGATAACTCCTATTCTCATGTATTTTTAGTAATAAAGAGTTGTCCGGTCCAATTACTAATAAATTAATCGAAAACACAAATACTACTATTGTTGAAAATAAAGATTACTACTAAAATACTTTATCATTACAAAATAATATACTACTTCAAAATTTGTAAATAAAACATTAACTTTAATTACCACTAGAGGCTAATTAGAATAATATACTATTTTAAATTAATCATAAATAAAATACTAAATTAATGAGAAATAATAATAAAGAAAAGACTAATATAAAATGTACTTTAAAATACTACCGCGTAATATTCACACGATACCCTATGGTAAATCCTCGAGAAAATATACTAAAACAAGGTTTCCTAGTTAAAGGACCCCTTATTATAAATATTATAAATATTTTAAAATATATTTGTTCATGTGTTTAAAATTAATGGGACAAGCCATTTTTATAAGGTGAAGACTCCTTTGGCTCCTTTAATCAAAACGATGTGGGACAGGTCAAGTTTTATAGAAAGAAAAATCAACCTACTTAATTAAATATACGATATGGGATCAAAACCTACTTTCTTTTTCTTTGCATTAATTCCTACGTGTGTGTGTGTGTGTGTTGTTTCTTTTCTTCTTGTTTGAAACACATCCCACCACCCCACTTATGCACACACATGGACACATCACGTATCTATATATATATATATATATATATATATATTTACCCATGCACATGCATATTTACATTCTTGGTTTCTAACATATATTTATACACACACTTGCATGGACATGCATGCATATATAAATATTAATGATCTCGTTTGCTACAAAGTGGAGCACTTGTTATTATCATTATTATGATTATTATTATCATTACCATTATATATATATTACACCATCCAAATACACGCATACATACATACATAAATACATGCATACATACATATATACATACACACACACACACACACACACACACACATATATATATATATATATATATATATATATATATATATATATACAGGATTAGGTTCAAATGAGAACCATGTTCCTATACGTGAACCTAAGGTCAATTATGGGCTTTAGATCTAATTAAATAGATGTATCAGATTTTTTGTGTATTTCCTTATTTAATTAAAAGCATTAGGATTGTATAATAAAAGCACTAATGGTGTATATAACTGAAAATATTAATAAAGCACTGTGATTGTATAGTAAAAGCACTGCTGGTATATAATAAAAGCACTAGTTCGCAGGTTCGCATATAATGACATGGTTCCATTTGAACCCATGCAAAATCATGCAAAATGCATTAATAATGATTGGGTGAGCTTTTTTCTAGCTCAATAGTTACAACGACATACCCCATGCAAAATCATATAACTCATAAATAGCAATTTTAACCATAGTAAAAGCACTGCTGGTATATAATAAAAGCACTAGTTCGCAGGTTCGCATATAATGACATGGTTCCATTTGAACTCACCCCTATATATATATATATATCATTTCCATGCATTAATACTGATAGGGTGAGCTTTTTTCTAGCTCAATAGTTACAACGACATACCCCATGCAAAATCATATAACTCATAAATAGCAATTTTAACCATAGAATTCATAATTTTAACGTCAAAGACAATTGACTGCAGTTAAAATGCGGCGGGTTTCTCCGATGACCCTTTTCCCCGGTCATAGGCACTTTAGGCCCTTGGTTTTAATCATTGGATATAGCACGCCGGGATAAATCCAATGACCCTTTTTCCCAGTCATGGACAACTTTTGTGGTCCACGACTATATTAATTTATAAACATAGAATTTTATGATATACAATGCACATAGATTTGAGCACGTAGAATTTAACATAAGACAAGTCGGTGGTCCCTACCTCATAAATAAAGTCGTGGAAAGTTGAGTAAAATGCACGTGGTTGAATTATATGTCCCGTATTGCTCCTCAGCTAATCATTTTAAAATTATACTTAATTAGTATAAATAAATTTTGAAATATCAATATACTCATATATTTAGAATTCATATTAATATAAATATTTAACTAAAATAAATATGATTGGACTGAATTAAAGTTTTATAAAGATTTCTGGGGCTGGATCGAGGTTTTCACGAATTAGGGGCTGAGATTTGGGTTTCTGGTAGATTGGGGGTTAAATTGAAAAAGGGCTAAACTTCTGGGGGTCAATTGGTGATTTTTGAAAAAAGGGGTTGGGGTATAAAATGGGATTTCCCATCCCTTAAGGCTTCAGAACCACCCCGTCTTTCTCCTCTTTCTTCTCCAAATTAGAAATCGTCCAACACAACACCGGCATAATGGCGGCGATGACGACGAAAAAATTGGGCAGCGGCGTTCAGGTCCCGTCGGCGAAAACTCCTCCTCCACTTTCTAGAATTCAGCCAGCCAAACTCCCTCTCCTTCAATTTTGACTGGGCCGCAATGGTGGGGCTCAGCGAAATGGGCGGCGGCGTTCGACAGGTGAGGCGACTCAGCTGGTTTCTCATGGGGCCGCTGGGTGTCGATTTGAATCAGAAGGTGCTGAGCAGCATGGTTGTGGTTGGATGCTGTCATGGCTGGGTTTTGGATTTTGGGTCTCAATCGGGTCGCGATGACTTGGGGTCTTGGTTGTTTAGGTCGGTCCTCGTGGGGTTGGTGTCGGGTTCCGTTCAAGCGGCTGAGAAATGGATATTACTTTAATTAGCCTCTAGTGGTGATTAAAGTTAGCATTTTATTTATGAATTTTTAAGTAGTATATTATTTTGTAATGATAAAGTATTTTAGTAGTAATGTTTATTTTCAACAATAGTAGTATTTGTGTTTTCGATTAATTTATTAGTAATTGGATTGAACAACACTTTATTACTAAAAATATACGAGAATAGGAGTTATCCGAATAGGAGTCATAATTTGTAAAATTGAAGTATTAAATTAGAGTTTAATTAATATTTTATCTTGATTAGATTATATTGAGGAAGTTGATCTGTGACTTGAGATAGTGTAAGCTTTGGACCCGAGGTAAGTAGAAATCCATCTACAGCTACAATGCATAAACTTAGTATTACTTGTACTTGTATGATGATGATTACGTGTCACTTTATATGTTTTTAGTGATTATAAAATATGGATGATGTGATATGAATATGTGTTTCATAAAGTATATCAATCACAAGCATTAGCATATGTAAACACAACTGATGATTAATGAGCATACATGACATAAGTTTGCAAAGAAATAATATTTTATGGACCACTACTAGTGCATCGAGGCATGTGGAACATGCTTATATGATATTTGAGTCAGTGCCCTGCGAGACATGTGGACGGGGCTACTTCAAGATGTAGCTTAGTGCCCTGTGAGTCAAACGGACTGACTCCATGTTTATGAATTACCGGTGTCATGTGAGACATTCGGACTGAGCTACTTGAAAGGTAGTTTAGTGTCATGTGAGACATTTGGACTGGGATATTATGATGAATGGTGGCGATTATATGATGAGATCTTTCTGGTGCACAGTAGATAGGTCACGGGCTTAATTAAATAAAAGAGATTGAAAAGAAATGATTTTCATTGACTTGACATTGTATCTATTATGAAATCATCATGTAAGAGATTTTCTTAAAGTAGAAAAGATAGTTTTAACCAACTTCAAGGTGCGACTGTATTTTCTAAGATTGAGTTGCATTCGGGTTATGATCAAGTAATGATTAAAGAAGAAGACATTCCTAAGACGACGTTTAGTACATGATATGAGTACTATGAGTTTTTGGTAATGCATTCGGCCTGACAAATGCTCCAGCAGCATTCATGGATCTGATGAATAGGGTATTCAAAGAGTTTTTGGATAAATATGTTATAGTGTTTATTGACGATATTCTTATATATTCTAAAAATGAAGAGTATTAAAGTTGAAACAACTTTATGCTAAATCCAAGAAATGTGAGTTTTGGTTGGATAAGGTGATATTTTCGGGACATGTCATATCTAGGGTAGGATTCTCAGCTGACCCAAGAAAAGTTGAAACAGTTAACAATTGGCCTCGACATACAAATCCTTTAAAAGTACGGGGTTTTCTTGGTTTAGCGGGATATTATCGTAGATTCGTCGAAATTTTCAAAAATTGCTTCACTATTAACACAATTAACTAGAGAGAGTATGGCTTTTAAGTGGACAAAATCATGTGAACAAAGCTTTCAAGAACTTAAAATGAGATTAACATCAGCACCTATCATATTAATCTCATCGGGTACAAAAGGTTTTGTAGTCTACAGTGATGCATCTAAGAATGGTTTGGGTTATGTGCTGATGCACAATAGCAGGGTAATATCATATGCATCTAGGCAATTAAAGGATTATGAGAAGAACTACCCTACACATGATTTGGAACTTGCAGCAGTAGTTTTTACGCTTAAGATATTACAGGACATGCTTAGAGCATGTGTATTAGACTTTCAAGTTCAATGTGGTAGATTTCTGCCTATAGTAAAGTTTTCTTACAATAACAACTATCATTGCACCTTATGAAGCATTACATTGATGAAAATGTCGATCTCCAGTGCACTAGGATTAGGTTGGTGAGTGAAAACTATTGGGTCCATACATGATTCGCGAAATTGCAGAAATTGTTTCACTAATACAAGAAAGAGAGAATACTGTACAAAGTCGACAGAAAAGCTACAATAACAGAAGGAGAAAACCGTTGGAATTTGTAGCAGGTGATCAAGTGTTTATTAAAGTAGCTCCAATGAAAGGGGTCATGCGATTTGGTAGGAATGGAAAACTCAGTCCAAGATACGTCGGCCCATTTCCTATTACAAAGAGGATTTGTTACATTTCCTATCAACTCGACTTACCTAATTCAATGTTACAAATACATAATGTTTTACATGTTTCTGTGCTGAAAAAGTATGTTGTAAACCCATCCCACATTTTGAAGAGAGACCCTGTAGAGCTGAAAGTATACTTAAGCTATAAGGAGTTACATGTACAAATCTTACCACGAGAGGTAAAACAACTTAGGAATACAAAAACTCCATTGGTGAAAGCGCTTTTGAGAAACCAATCAATATAGGAAGCAACTTGGGAAAGAGAGGATGAAATGAGAGGTAAGTATCCAGATCTTTTTAGGTAACTAAACTTTGGGGACAAAATTCTTATAAGGAATGGAGGATGTAATAAAATTTTATGTTACTCAATGTCCAATAGAATTCATGCATGTTATATTAGTTTATATGATTTATGTTATACTTGCATTTACATTGATTTTATTACGTGGTTTAGGGTTCACAAAGTATTGTTATTAAGAGCCTTCGGTAAGTAACTTATAATTATACGTAAATATAGTTATTATAATTTAGTCTAAATAGAAAATAAGGAATATTAATTACAATCATATAAACAAGGATATAATACACTATATTTTTTATATATAAGTCATGCTTATGATCATAAATTTATTTGACTAAATGTATTTATGTATTCTTTTTAGTGATATTATGATTAATGTGTGTGTATGTGTGTGTATATATATATATATATATATATGGACACTTTTATGAGCAAGGGTGAGTGTATAAATATATCTATATGCATATACTTATAAATTATAAGTGAAATCCATGCAGTAATATATTAATACATGCAAATGATAAATATATATATATATATATATATATATATATATATATATATATATGTATGTATGTATGTATGTATGTATATGCGTGTTTGTTGAAAACCAAGAATGCCACATGCATGTGTATATGTAAATATATATATATGTGTGTGTATGTGTGTGCATGTATGAATATGTGTAGGTGTAGATTACATACAAATAAAACAATGGTTTGGGTGGTTGCCCTTAAGCCACAAATGTTGCTTTTAGTAACTTTCTAATAAAATAAGAAACCTAACTAAGAAGCTTAAATGGAATTGAAAGGTATATGAACTACCCCTTTAGATTTGGTTTGTTCCACATTGACCAAAGTTAAAGACGTGAAGGAGTTCTCATAGAAAAAGGGGTGTCCCCTTCATTTTAATATATAAAACTTAATACTATATACATTACATATTTTCATAATAAAGGGGTTCTTTAACTAGGAAACCTTATTTTAATATATTTTCTTGAGGTGTCGAGAATTTACCAAAGAGTATCGTGGGAATATTACGTGGTAATATTTTAAGGTACATTTTTTATTAGTATTTTCTTTATTATTATTTTTCATTAATTTAGTATTTTATTTATAGGTAGTTAAAAATAGTATATTATTTTAATTAGCCTCTAGTTGTAATTAAGGTTAACATTTTATTTACGAGTTTTTGAGTAGTAGATTATTTTGTAATGATAAAGTATATTAGTATTAATGTTTATTTTCAGAAATAAGAGTATTTGTGCTTTTGGTTAATTTGATTAGTAATTAGACTTAACAACTCTTTATTACTAAAATATATGAGAATAGGAGTTATCTGAAAAATGAGTCGTAATTTGTAAAATTGAAGTATTAAATTGGAGTCTAATCAATATTTTATCTTAATTAGATTATATTGAGCAAGTTGATCTGTGACTTGAGATAGTGTAAGCTTTAGACCCGAGGTAAGTAGAAATCCATTTGCAACTGGAATGCATAAACATATTATTATTTGGTATGCCAATATGATTGTGATCATGGTCTGTATTATCTGAATCTTATATGAGTTGTTTGATGGATTATATTGATGTTTGCTTATTGAGCATATGTATTAGCATGTGCACGTGCATACATGATCCATGATCATGTTAGAGAGTTTATTAAAGTAAAAAAGATAGCTTTGACCACTGTAAGTGCAGCGAGGCATGTGGAAGATGCTTATATGATATTTGAGTTAGTGCCCTGCGAGGCATGTGGACGGGGCTACTTCAAGATGTAGCCTAGTGCCCTATGAGTCATATGGACAGACTCCACGTTTATGAATTCCCAGTGCCATGTGAGACATTCGAACTGAGCTACTTGAAAAGGTAGTTTAGTGCCATGTGAGACATTTGGACTGGCTCCGATCCTAATACCATTTGAGACATTACTTCGGGTATGTGAGACATTCGGAGTGGGTATCGTGATGATTGGTTATATGTTGAGCTTTTTCCGATGCACAACAGGTAGGTCAGGGGCCCAATAAGAAGAAGAATATTAAGAAATGTTTTGCGGAATTAGCATGATGAATCAAGAATGGGTCGCATTAATAATAATAAAATATGTTTTATAATTTCTCAAATTTGTATTTTGTGTGTGTGTATATGTATATATATATATATGAGAGTGGGTGTGAGAGAGTGGTATCAGAGCTGTTTCCAACCGTAAAATTGGGAACTAAGTGTTATAGAGGACAAGGTTGAAACGTGTGTGGAAAGCCTATGAGGTAGAAGGTCCTAGTAGAGGGAGCCCAAGATCGGGATAGCCCACGGTTACAACTCTTGAACCCATAGGAGCCACTCTAGAATCCCAACACCTGGCAACAAATCCTGAGATAGTCCAAGCGCGACGAGGACGTCGCGAGAGCCAAGGTTTGTGTCAAGTAGACTGTCCATGTACAATGAACTCAAAGCTTATGGAGCACGACAATTTCAATAAGTTAATTTAAAATTTTTTTGGGGATATTATGATGAATGGTGAGGATTATACGATGAGCTCTTTCCATTGCATATTATAGGTCACGAGCCTAATTAAAGAAAAGAGATTGAAAAGAAATGATATTCATTAACATGAAATTGCATCAATTATGAAATCATCATGTAAGAGATTTTCTTAAAGTAGAAAAGATAGTTTTGACCACTGTTAGTGAAGCGAGGCATGTGACCATGCTTATATGATATTTTAGTCAGTGCCCTGTGAGACATGTGGACGGGGCTACTTCAAGATGTAGCTCAGTGCCCTGTGAGGCATACGGACTGACTCCATGATTATAAATTCCCAGTGCCATGTGAGACCACTACAAAAAAAGTGACCTATAGTAACATCAAATTGTAGCACTTTTGATATTAAGTGCTTTTTGTAACACATGTTTGTAACACTTTTTATATTATAATATTTATGTAACATTTGTGTAACACTTTATAAATATGCAACATTTCTATGTAACACTTTTAATTAAGTAACACTTTCTAAGTAACACTTTTAATTAGGTAACACTTTCTAAGTAACACTTTTTTTTTAATATTTTGTAACATAAATTTGTATCACTTTAATTCAATAGTAATTTAAGTAACACTTTGATTTAATTAGTTGCTAACACTTTTAAAATTCATACAATGAAATGAGATAATTTCATAAACCAATTTAATATTGCAAAAAAAAAACATTAATTTAAGTAAGTTGCATTATTTAAAAAATAGGTGAAAGGACCATATATTCAGATAATAATTAATTAATTACCCATACCAATAGAATGTTAACACAAAACCGGTTTTAATTAGGGAAGGAGAATTTCCAGTCCAGCGCTCGCGGCATTCAGCTGAAACTTCAGCTCACATCAGTTCCATTTTTGTCGTCTGGCTTTGGATTGGATGGATGTTGGTTATAATTTGGCAGCTGAATCCCGTGTTCTTGGAGTATTCATTTTGTTCTTCAAATCACAACGATTGGAGTATTCAATTTGTTCTTCAAATCACAACAATCCAAACTTTTCAGGTATCATCATTCTCTCAATAATCGCATTAATCATGTTTTGGGCCGACTACTTTTTGTGTTCTGAGATGGATTTTCATTGATTGATCTAGAAATGTCTTCCAACAAATCATCCAATTTTTTCTTGTAAGTAATCGTGTTTCTCTCTGAGACTTATGTTAGAGTCTGGTAAGGGATAGGAGACAACGGTCAGATTCTTGACATGGAAATGATGGATTAGCGATTATTTTATGGTGTCGATCACAGAGAATTATTTGTTGAAAGGTGTGTTTTGGATCTTTTTTAAAGGATACTTTGCCAAACTGTTGTGTTTGGTCGTGTATTAACGTATTATTCAAATTAGTCAAGCACAGGTTGAGTTGAATTTAGTAGTTAGTAGCATAGGTTTGATTTTTGGGGCAGAAAGATTTCTATTTTGAACTCACCTTTACATTACGTAGTTGTTCTTATTGTAATTTAACTAATGCCATTTACTTTAAAGATATGTTGATAAAATTACCACATTAAAAAGTTTGCTCGATTTTCTCTTTTGCCAAGTCCTTGCTAAACCTAAATCTTCTATGACTTCTATTATATTGAGTTATATTCACTATATGATTAGCTTCTAAGAAACAAGAAATGGCAGAAGCACAAACCAATAGAAGCAACAGTCTCTTTTTTATTTCTTTAATTCTTTTGGTCTTTGAAAGGCAGTAATAATTTGTTGTAGTAGTAGGTACGTATATTGTGTTGGATAATATATATTTTTGGTCCTGTAGGGTTGAGTTAAAATCAGTTTCAGTCCCATAAGATAAGCTTTGTTTTAATTTTGGTCCCTCCTTAAGTTTTATACGTGGAAGTTGTAACTTCTGGTATGATTAAGGTATCCGAGAAGGTGCCTGCTCATTTGAAGAAAGATACTCTATTTAGAGACAAATTGAACAGTGTAGTTTGGTCTAATTTCTGGAGCCTTTTCAGTAAGTTTTTTTTTTATGTTTTCCTTTTGTAATGTATTGTGTTGATTGTTTTTATTGTGGGGACTGATGCTCTATTTTGTTTTACTTGTACTCTTCCTACGATCTACCCCTGATATTTAGTCTAATTACGAAAAAAACCCAGCTATCTTTATAATTTACAAATGGCTCCTTGTATGGTGTTCACCTCATGAGCAATTTTTATTTTTATTAAAATAAACGTGCTTGTAATTACTTTTTTATGTGTGCATAAGATAATTCTTTTTTGTTAGATATAAGTTCTAATTTTTCAACAGGGTTTGTGTCTGGACAGCTTTGTTGTTGTTTCTTCTTGCTATATTCAGTGCTTGTACCATCATCAGTCGATGTACAAGGGTGGCTGGGGAGCTTATTGGCATGTTAATCTCTGTCGATTTACAAGGGTGGCTGTGGTGCTTCTTGGCATGTTAATCTATGTTCTTTTCATTCAAGAAGCTATTAAGGTACTTACTGTTTTGCTCCTAGTTACAAAAAAAAAAAAAAAAAAAAAGACCAACTAACTTTTGAAAATACAGAACATACCTACCCCTGATATGTGATCCGGTTTTAATACTGAGGGTTTGTTTTTTGCTTATGAAGGGAGTAATGTAAGACAATTAAAACTCAGGGGTGGTTTTTGTAATTTTGAAATCTATCTCGGGTTTTTTGTAATTATTCAAACTTCAAGGTGGTTTTTGTAATTTTGAAAGCTATCTTGTTTTTTTGTAATTATTCAAACTTCAAGGTAGTTTTTGTAATTTTGAAAGCTATCTGGGGTTTTTTATAATTATTCAAACTTCAAGGAAGTTTTTGTAATTTTGAAAGCTATCTTGTGTTTTTTGTAATTATTCAGACTTCAAGGTAGTTTTTGTAATTTTGAAATCTATCTTGTGCTTTTTGTAATTATTAAATCATGCAATGTATTAGTCATAACTTTTGATGGGGTTCATTTCTTATGAAGGTTTAATAATGGATCATGAAGTCAATAGTTGGATCCACCACTCGCAATCCAGTAGTGAGTATGCAAAAGGAGTGGAGGATTTTCTAAATTATGCATTTTATCCTCGAGCAGAGGGAGATTAAGTAAGTTGTCCGTGTAAGGAGTGTTATAATCGATTTTGGCATCGTCGGGATGAAGTCTATAACCATTTAATTGCCAATGGCATTGGTCTAGGAATTAAAGGATGGCATTTTAAGGAGAAACGTGCGTCATCGTCCATACCAAGCACAAAGAGGGTTGCACATGATGACATGGAAGGTATAATATATGATACTCATAGGGATCTGGCTGACAAGCTTTCTAGCTTCTATGAAGATATCGAAGAGGATGTCGATCCAGAGGCTAAGGAGTTCTTTAAGCTGGTTGAGGATGGTAAACAAGAGTTATATCCGGGTTGTAAATTATTTTCGAAGTTATCATTCATGATTCGGTTGCACCTTTTTAAGTGTGTTCACGGGTTGAGTAACATTAACTTTTCTGATCTTATCCAGATAATACAAGAATTAATTCCGAAAGCCAAATTGCATAAATCTTTTAATGAATCTAAGAAGATGGTGAAAGACTTAGGTCTTCATTATAAGAAGATTGATGCCTGCCGAAATGATTGTATGCTCTACCAGAAGGACCATGAAGGTGCTACTACTTGCCACGTTTGTCATGATCCGAGGTGGAAAGAAGTGGAAAATAAAAATAGGATTAACGAGACTGGTTCTCAACATATTCATCGGATTCCAGAAAAAGTAGTTTGGCATTTTCCCTTAAAACCTAGGCTGCAAAGGTTGTATATGTGTGCTGAAACAGCTGATAAGATGAGGTGGCATGATGAGAAAAGATTCAAAGATGGGAACTTACGTCATCCAGTAGACGGTAAAGGTTGGAAAGACTTTGATTCGTTTTATCCTGATTTTGCTCGAGAGTCTCGTAATGTGCGATTGGGGCTAGTGGTGGTTTTAACCCATTTCCAACCATGAGCATGTCACATAGTACATGGCCAGTTGTTTTAATTAATTATAATCTTCCACCGTGGTTGTTTATGAAGCCAGAGTATCTTATATTGTCTTTACTCATTCTAGGGCCCGTCTCCCCAGGAAATGACATTGATGTTTACTTTCAACTTTTAGTTGAAGAGCTAGATGATTTGTGGGAGTCAGGGGTGGAGACTTATGATGTTTCAAAGCGCCAAAGATTTCAAATGTGGGTTGTCTTACGGTCAACGAGTGACTTTCCCGGTTATGCCATGTTGTCAGGGTACAGCACAAAAGGTAAGTATGCATGCCCATATTGTCACTATGAAACAGACCATTTACATTTGCATCATTGTAAAAAAGTCTTGATACATGGGCGCTCGTAGATTTTTAGATGCAAATCATTGTTGTCATCGTGACAATAAGTCTTTTAACGGGGAAATTGAGATGAGGGCAGCACCAAATCGTCTAACAGGGGCTGAGGTCTTACATTTGTTGCAGGGGTTTGAAAAACAAGTTTGGTAAGACACAACTTTTTTAACTCGGATTGCCCGTGGAGGAAAAAGTCTTTCTTTTTTAATTTGCCTTACTGGAAGCATTATACATCTCATCATCATCTTGACACTATGCACATAGAGAAGAATATTTGCAATAGCGTTCTGGGCACTTTGTTGGACATACCGGGAAAAATAAAAGATCATCTTAATGCTCAGTTAGATTTGAAAGAAATGGGGATAAGAGCTTCCTTACACCCTGTTGAATCCACAGGCAAGCGCTACTTGTTGCCTAAAGCATCTTTCTCAATGATCAAGGAGGAAAAGACTTGGTTTTTCTAGGTTTTGAAAATTTCCAAGCTACCGCAAGGGTGTGCATCTTATATTTCACATTGTGTTCATATGCATGAATTGAAAGTATCAGGTTACAAAAGTCATGATGCACACGTTTTGATGCAATATTTGCTTCATGTTGCTGTGAGGAAAAGTTTACCTAAGCATGTCGCTCTAGTTTTTATAAGATTAAGTGCTTTCTTTAGAGGCATATGCAGTAAAGTTATCAAACCGGAAGATTTGGTCACTGCATCGTGAAATAGTTGAGATTTTTGTATACTAGAGAAAATATTCCCACCTTCTTTCTTTGACACCATGGTGCACTTACAGATACATTTAGTTGATGAAGTGAGATTGATTGAACCAGTAAGTGGTTGGTGGATGTACGGAATTGAGAGGTATCTTGGAAAACTAAAAAAAATATGTTCGAAATCGAAGTCGTTTTGCGACCTCTATAGCTGAAGGATATTTAGCAGAAGAATGTATTATATTTTGCTCAAGATATTTGCGTGATGGTGCAAAGAAAAATCCAAAATCATTAATCGAAGTTATGAGGAAGTTGATCAATTGATGAGAGATCGCCTATTTTTCCTACGATGGGTCATCCACTTGCGAGGAAAAAGAAAGGAACATTTTATCTAGATCGTGACACAAAAAAACTAGCACATAGGTATGTGTTATTCAATTACCAGGATGAGCTAGTTGAGAAGTACATAAAGTAAGTTCCTTATTTTCTGTCTATGAACCTTTTATCATAAATTTTCTGTTATTTAGTTATTGAGTTTTAGTAATAATGATTTTTTATCAATGTAGGGAAAATGAAGATGTGATGAAAACCAAGTCCTGAGATAAGAATAGAAAAAGATGGAGGCAAGCTCAACAACATAGCCAGGAATTTGTGGATTGGTTTAGAGACAAAGTGGATTCTTAAGTTCTATACTGAAGAACGTGAAGCAAAATTGATAATACAAAATAGTGGAGTAACGTTGACTGCCTTAACTCCAAGTTTTTCAAGTACTAAGGATCATAATCCTTGCGTTGATGATGTCACTTATTATAGTAGGATACAAGATATTATATAGCTAAACTATTGGGATTCTTTCAGTGTTATCTTATTTAGATGTGAGTGGTTTCATGTGGAAATAGATGTATATGGTCTCACACGTGTTAATCTCAACAAGTTGTGCTATGGAGATGATTCTTTTATCTTGGCATCACAAGTGCATCAAGTCTTCTATGTGAAAGACCCCACCGAATAGGGTTTTAGTTATGCAATGAAAATATTGGCAAAAGAGTTCACTAATCTTGAGGAGCAAACAGAGGAAACATATTTGGCTAAGTCTTTAATTACAAAAATACCCTTGGGTTTTCGTCCACTTTGTAGAAATAAACTTAAATTGGTGTGTATGTAATTTTGAAAGATAACTAGATATTTGTAATTAGGCTGGACTTAAACAATTAAAGAGAAGTATTTGTAATTTATACTTAAAAAATCAATTACACGATGTTGCAAGTGCTGGAATAGCCCTGGCTGGAGTGTTCTTGTACTCGAGACTGACGAGCATTAAGCTAAAGCCAAATACTGCTTGGAATTGTGCAGTGAAAAGCTTTTTTAAGAAGTTATTCTGTTGAGGATAGGATAGGGGCTCTTGATGTTGATGATGAAACTATGTGGTGTAGGGAAGGTGTACATTCCGTTCGCTTTGAGGAGTATCAGAACACGGTACACAATCAAACACCAGTTCGGGGCGATGATAATAACTCAGATATGGATGATATAGATTAGGCAAGTGACTGATCGCCTCTATGTTTTGCTCTCTTTTACCTCTCGACGCCTTACTGTGTGTGTTTCTCCAAATTTCCAAGAATTCTTTGTCCATTCGAGTGAACTTGAATTTTATTCTTATCCTTGTTTATTTGTTAACTTCTTTTACATGGCTAGTTCTTCTGTTTTCTTATAGTAGAAGAAGAATTCAAATGTGATTATTTTACATGGCTAGTTCTCCCTATTCTTAGTCAAGTTCTTAAACGTCGTCTTGGAAGGTTAAGTTTTTTCGTAAATAAAATAGCCTTCCATTTTCAATACAACTTTTTTCTGTTGTTTACTATTTTTACTATTTTACTCCATACATGCTCAGTCAAAGATATTACCGGTCGTACCCATTGGCAAAGCCCAGATTATTTTGCTTGTTTCCCGTCCAATAGCAGCATTGCCAGTTTTTTAGGCAAAATGCTTACTGCTGGGCATTAACATGGTCGGGTTTCATTGGATAACGTCTCCTGCTGCAACTGAGCTTGAAATGATCGTTTTGGAATGGCTCACGAAGCCACTGAATCTACCCGATGAGTTCCTTTCAACAGGTTTTATTTTTCATTTATTTAAATTATTTTCGGATTTAATGATATATCTTATTCAATTAGAGCATTTTTGTGAGAAATGTGTATTATATATATACATATATATATATATATATATATATATATATATATACACACACATGTTCAAGGTCCTTTTTTTTTATAATTAATCAGAGATTTGAATTTACTTTTTAGGAAAAAATTGATGGTTGGGATTCTGAGTTTCAGGACAAGGTGGTGGAGTAATACAAGGAACAGCAAGTGAAGCTATTTTATTTCTAATAATATTCATGGCCTTATTACAACATAAAAAAGCTAAAGCAATGGGTATCACTTAAACTAACATCTGAAAAAAGTGTTATATTGAAATATTTGTAGCTTATTTCCTTCTGCATCCTCAGATGAACTCATCGATCTTTTCAGTTGTTTATTTATCCTGATTTATTGCAGCCTATATTACTCGATTATTACCCGGCACAATGGAGTCTCCATTCAAGGGAATGGTAAATGATGTTAAACGGAGGCTTAAATGCTACAAAAGAGATTGGCTTCATACATGTGATACTGGTGCCATGTGCATGGTGCCAGGTGCAGTTCCTTTTGTTTTTCCATGTTTATCCCTCTTATTCAGATGTCTTTCAAAATTACAAGTAGCTCCTTGTAGTGTTCACCTCAGCAATTTGTAAAAAAACTAAAAAAAAAAAATCAAAGCCATGTCAAGAGGTATTTGTGGTTTTCAAAGATAACTATTTTTTATTCTTGTAATTAGGCCACAAGTAATATATTGAACTTAAGCAGCTCAAGAATGTGTTGTTTTTCATTTCACCATCTAGATATTGACTCCATCAGCATATATACATATTCTTCACTTCTACTCTTCCTACGATCTACCCCTGATATTTAGCCTAATTAGTAAAACTCCCAGCTATCTTTATAATTTACAAATAGCTCCTTGTATGGTGTTCACCTCATGAGCAATTTTATTTTTATTATAATAAACTTGCTTGTAATTACTTTCTTATGTGTGCATAAGATAATTTCTTTTATTTAGATATAAGTCCTAATATTTCAACAGGGTTTGTGTCTGGACAGCTTTGCTGTTGTTTCTTCTTGCTATATTCAACGCTTGTACCATCATCAGTCGATTTACGCTTGTACCATCATCAGTCGATTTACGAGGGTGGATGGGGAGCTTCATGGCATGTTAATCTCTGTTCTTTTCATTCAAGAAGCTATTAAGGTACTTACTTTGCTATTAACTTTTGAAAATACAGAACATACCACCCTGTGGATTTGTTTTTTGCTTATGAAGGGAGTAATGTAAGACAATTAAAACTCAGGGGTGGTTTTTGTAATTCTCAAATCTATCTAGGGTTTTTTGTAATTATTCAAACTTCAAGAAAGTTTTTGTAATTTTGAAATCTATTTGGGATTTTTTGTAATTATTCAAACTTCAAGGTAATTTTTGTAATTTTGAAATCTGTCTGAGGTTTTTTGTAATTATTCAAACTTCAAGGTAATTTTTGTAATTTTAAAATCTGTCTGGGGTTTTTTGTAATTATTCAAACTTAAAGGTAGTTTCTGTAATTTTGAAATCTATCTGGGTTTTTTTTTGTAATTATTCAAACTTAAAGGTAGTTTTTTATAATTTTGAAATCTATCTGGGATTTTTTGTAATTATTCAAACTTAAAGGTAGTTTTTGTAATTTTGAAATCTATCTAGGATTTTTAGTAATTATTCAAACTTAAAAGTAGTTTTTGTAATTTTGGAAGCTATCTAGGGTTTTTGTAATTATTCAAACTTAAAGGTAGTTTTTATAATTTTGAAATCTATCTGGGGTTTTTTGTAATTATTCAAACTTAAAGGTAGTTTTGTAATTTTGAAATCTATCTGGGGTTTTTGTAATTATTCAAACTTAAAGGTAATTTTTGTAATTTTGAAATCTATCTGGGGTTTTTTGTAATTATTCAAACTTAAAAGTAGTTTTTGTAATTTTGGAAGCTATGTAGGGTTTTTGTAATTATTCAAACTTAAAAGTAGTTTTTGTAATTTTGGAAGCTATGTAGGGTTTTTGTAATTATTCAAACTTCAAGGTAGTTTTTGTAATTTTGGAAGCTATCTAGGGTTTTTGTAATTATTCAAACTTCAAGGTAGTTTTTGTAATTTTGAAAGATATCTGGATTTTTTTGTAATTATTCAAACTTAAAGTTAGTTTTTTATAATATTGAAATCTATTTGAGATTTTTTGTAATTATTCAAACTTAAAGGTAGTTTTGTAATTTTGAAATCTATCTGGGTTTTTTTTGTAATTATTCAAACTTGGGGGTAGTTTTTATAATTTTGAAATATATATTGGATTTTTTGTAATTATTCAAACTTCAAGATAGTTTTATAATTTTAAATCTATCTGGAGTTTTTTGTATTTATTCAAACTTCAAGGTAATTTTTTTAATTTTAAAATCTATCTGTGATTTGTGAGATTCGTTAAAATAAATACAGAAGATATCTCAAAAGGGATAACAAGAATTAAAATTTTTAAGTTGAAGCACAAAGCACATATATCATTCAAATTGTGTTGGCGCATGAGTTATCAGCATCCAACAATCTCCCTTAGACAAATCTTGAACCAAAATTACAGTACCATAAGATAGTCATCAACTACAGTCATATACAATTACTTACAAGTCATGCTAAGTAGTTAAAAGTTCTACGTATATTTCCAAAATTTCCAATATTTCCAACTGCAACCATATCCAGCTTCTGCTTTCACCATTTCCAGCATCTATAACCATATCCAGCTTCTGCTTCCACCATTTCCAGCATCTATAGCTTAGGCTCGCTCTGAAATCAAAGAAAGAAAAAAAGTTAATTTTGAAAAAAAAAAAAATCATAACTTCGAAGATTTCCGTACCCTCAGGCTGCGACTGGCCTTTCTTTTGAGGTCTGGGCTGCTAAGCCTCCACAGCAGATTTCCTCGAGTTCCCGAGTTCTCGGCCTTCATCATCATCAGCTCACGGTTGATCAAGTCGAGTACAGAAAAAGTCGGGGGTTTTGACAGCGAAGGAATCGAGTGGGCAATTGAAAATAACCCGGTCGAAGGTGCTTTAACGCCTACTGCTTCTGCTGACTTTGATTTCGCTTCTACTCGTATTATGGAGCAGAGGAAGGAGCGGAAGGTGGTTGAAGATTTGCTGGAACTGATCAAGTCCAACCTTTATTCGGAACTTTGATTTCGCTTCTACTCGTATTATGGAGCAGAAGAAGGAGCGGAAGGTGGTTGAAGATTTGCTGGAACTGATCAAGTCCAACCTTTATTCGGCCTCGTCCGCTGATGGTTGATCAGGTCCCAAACGTTCCGCTGATGGTTGATCAGGTCCAACAAATCCCGCTGATGGTTGATCAGGTCCCAAACGTTCCGCTAATGGTTGATCAGGTCCAACAAATCTGGTTGATCAGGTCCAACAAATCTTCAACCAACTTTCGCTCCTTCCTAACTCCATAATACGAACAGAAGCAGCGAAATTCAAGCTGGACCTGATCAAGTCCAACCTTTATGGCCTCGTTCTGCAGATGGTTGATCAGTTCCAACAAATCTCCAACCAACTTTTGCTCTTTCTTAACTCCATAATACGAGCAGCAGAAGCGAAATCAATTAAAACACTTTCGACTAGGTTATTTTCAATTGCCCACTCGATTCATTCGCTGTCAAAACCACCGACTTTTTCTGTACTCCCTCTTTCTTCCGATAAGTAAGCTTCTTTTTGACAGCGAAGGAATCGAGTGGGCAATTGAAAATAACCCGGTCGAAGGTGTTTTAACACCTGCTTCAGACTTTGATTTCGCTTCTGCTCGTATTATGGAGCTATGAGGAAGGAGCGGAAGGTGGTTGAAGATTTGATGGACTTGATCAAGTCTAACCTTTATTCGGCCTCGTTCCGCTGATCAGGTCCAGCAAATCTTCAACCAACTTTCGCTCCTTCCTCGACTCCGCTCCTTCCTCGACTCCATAATACGAGCAAAAGCGAAATCAAAGTCAGCAAAAGCAGTAGGCTTTAAAACACCTTCGACCAGGTTATTTTCTAACATGCCTCCAACATTTAGAAAACGAAGGCGTTGACCATACAACATGTACATGCAAATAACTCGGGGTGGGTGGGAATGATAAGGGCTTCTTCTTTACCTCAGGTGTAAGAAAATTGGAGGCTAGACCCTAGGGTATTCCTAATCGTAATCGTAGAGAACCCAGGTGTAAGAAAATTGGAGGCTAGACCCCACGGTATTCAAAAGGAATCGTAACCGTAGAGAACCCTGTGGACATTGTTATGTTCGTGCACAGGGGTGCAAAGCTTCTTGTACATGGCACGAGTATTTTCCAGGCAAAATTTCGGCCATGTACAAGAAGCTTTGCACCCATGTGCACGAACATAACAATGTCCACAGGGTTCTCTACGGTTACGATTCCTTTTGAATACCGTGGGGTCTAGCCTACAGGATTTAAAATTTTAAATTAAATATAAAAAAAAAAGTCTGTTAAATCATTGGCTAAATCATGCTGGCAGCTTTCATAAAAATATGATACATTAACTCTTGGCTAACCCAAAAGTGGAGGAATCCCCAGGGCCCGAAGCACCCGCCCGAAGCAGCTTCCGCTGAGCCCGCCTCCTTCAAAACCTCTGAGCCCCCCGCCTCCTTCAAAACCTCCGAGCCCGCCTCCTTCAAAACCTGAGCCTTTAATTAAACTCAATGATCCCCATTTAAACATAATTAAACTCTATAAAAAGGAATACACATTACACAAACCGTTGGATCCATGCCCTCATCTTCAGCAGCAACAGCCTTCTTTGACTGTGCCCTTGACTTGGCAGAGGCCTGAACGAATATCAACATTATTACATATTAACTTGTTATTTACATAGCACGTATCATCAACGGCAAACAGAGAACCATACATAACTATTAAGTTACCGCAAACACTTTGTTCTTTATCAAATACGCAACAAGCAATTAAAATGATTGGAAACCTAATAAGATGAGTATATAAGCTACTCATATACATAAAGTGCCTAATAACGTTAGTGCCTTTATAAAATACCAGGCTTACTTGCAATTTAGCCGAAATAACTCTGGGAGGTGGCATTTTAATACCACTTTGTATGGATGGCAATTTATACCAACAATTAAAAAAAGTATATGAATAACAATTTGACCACAGTTATTTCCCAGAAAGTTATTTCCCAGAAACTGGAATATTTCACAATTGTCGAGTTAGCAAAAATTCAACCAATTTTTGAGTTGGGACAAAGCTGATGTGGCAACTTATTAACAATGTTTTTCAAGAATTATTTTAAAAAACTAAAAAATATTTTTAAATACAATATATTAATGAAAAAGAATCTAAAATTCTTATTTAAAAAAAAAAAAAAGAAAATGTTTTTTATAAACTCATGCAAGTCCAATAATACAATGAATACTAGGTTAAATGGATTTTTTTTTTTTAATCATATAAGTCCAATAATTTCTTTTCCTACTCTTTTATTTTCTTATAAGACTCCTTGAAGTGAGACGAAATCGAGGGAGCCATTTTTAGCACATTCGGAGTTGACACAAGAGGAAGTGGATTTAACAACTACTATTAGTACCACAGTATTGAGTAAATTCTGTGCATCTTTCTAAAACCAGTTCAAGGCCGTGACAATCAAATATATGTCTGCGGACTTAGAATATGTTTAGAGTCTAAATATGCTCCACAATTTTCCAAAGGAGATGAAAGGACGACAAGCATTTTCCTAAATGATCTGCTATAATATTCGCCACTACTATGGAAAGAATTAGCACAACTAACATAACACAATAAGAAGCCAACAACCCGAAAGATAATTGAAAAAGAAATTGAAAATAATGCATATTCTCTTCTGCAACATCATATAGCTTTCACGGGAGGTTTAAAGAACCATTTCAAATCATGATCGGGACATAACGGCTCATTTTCTGAAGCAAAAATTAAAAAGTAGATGACATTTCAACGTTTACATACATCACGAGTTAACTTCTTAAGGAATAAATTAAAAAAGGTGAAAAACAGCCAACACAGTATATTCACAGAAATTGAGAGATTACCATTTTCGAAGCACCTTCCTCTGAGCCCGCCTCCTTCAAACCCTCTGACCCCGCCTCCTTCAAAACCTCCTTCAAAACATCTGAGCCCGCAAGTACTTTTCTATTTGCATCTAGGATTTCGTCAAATTCAACAGATCTGGGTGCATATTCATGAAACGAACAATACTCACTCCATCGGAAAAACCTTGGTTAGCCGAAAGAAAACAATCAACCTGCGCAAGAAAATCAGGACAATTTACCTGATAATTATTTAATACGCTAAATATCATTCAAAATAATCGAGAAACGCAAGAAAATCAGGACAATTTACCTTAATAATTATCAAGGATACAGCGAAAGGCAGAGAAATCACACGTGTTATATCTAGGTATGGAGATCGTCTGGTCACTGGGGCTTCTATTCACCCGCTCCGGCCCATTCACGGAACCCCAAATAAGGGTCCATTTTATATGGACTACACCCGGTATAACATTTCGATAAGTACAAAACACCCAATTTTTCTAGAAAAAAAAAAAGGTTTTATCATCTTATTTTAAATGAACCTAAAAATTTTATTTTTTTTTAAATATATCTAACATTTTAAAAATATGCTCAATTTTTAAATTATTTCTAACTTGTTTCTATACGCTAATAATTGGGAAAGTGAACCTTATTATTTCAAATTTAAATCTAACTTGTTTCTATAATCTAATAATTGGTAAAGTAAACTATGTTGTTTCGAACTTTTTTCTAATTTGTTTCTATACGCTAATAACTTGAAAAGTGAGCTATGTTGTTTTTATATTGTTTATAACTTATTTTATACGCTAATAACTGGGAAAATATCGTGCATGTTTTCGGTTTATTTCCTAATTATTTCTATACCCTAGTAGGAGGAAAAAGGGAATCATGTTGGGGCAAATGATATGTTTCGTGAGTGTTTTGAGTCGATTTTTTTGTTGTTTCTATATCCAAGTAGTTGGTAAAGGATAAGTGAATCATGTTGGGGCAAATGATATGTTTCGTGTGTATTTTCAGTCAGTTTTTTTTGTTGTAGTTGTTGTTGTTGTTTCTATGCCTTAATAGTTGGTAAAAGTGAACCCTATTGGGGCAAGTGATATGTTTCTTGCGTATTTTCAATCAATTTTCTGGTTGTTTATATACCCTAATATTTGGGAAAAGTGAGACATGTCCTATGTTTATTCCGTGTTCTTGCTGTAATTTGTCAAGACCAATAATCTACAGAACCATAAAATTCCCAGCAAATATAATGTTAATCAAAAATTAAGAAAAAATAAATAACATAAAACCTAATTAACTAATTAAGTATCGGATAATTGAAAAAAACTATTTTCCACATACCAAATGCTTCTCACTAATTGAAAAAAGCACGTTACTGCTCAAATTCCATTTTCAGCACCATCGCACCGTCGTTGTATCCCGCCCCAAACATGATCTTTCTCCGACAGGCTGAGAATTAGATTCACGCTTCGCCTCGAATACATCTTACTGCTCAATTAACGGATCCAACGAGCTTGTCAATTAAACTCAAAATTTATAGATTTTGAGGTATATATTTATATTAATTAATTATAAAAATTAAGAATTTTGAGTAATAAATTGTTAGATCTGGTGTATATATTTATATTTGTAAAAGGAAAAGTATAAGGAGAAGGAGACGGTAGAAATTAGGGTTCTCTTATTCATCAAAGACTTTCTTTATATAAGGTATCAATTACATGTTTTGATAATACATAAAGATAATAAATACCTAAATTGTCCTTCATCGGTTACTTATTGACGAAGGCACACTAATTGTATTTTTCCTTCAACACTCCTCCTTGTGACAAGTCAAAGGGTGAAATGGTATTTCATTGTTGCCTCGTTAAAACATTCCAAGTAACAAAACCTAATGGGAAAAATAAAACTTGGTCTAAGGAAAAAGAGTACAACACACCTATGTTGAGACTCCCCCTAAAGTGTACACCTCTCACTGATATGTACATCTATCAATAGAATTTTGAAAGTTTCCACTTCCTCAATTTACTTGACTCTTGGGAAAGTCCATAATTGTTGGTTGTAGAAGAGTTGTGGTGATATACTCGTATTATCACATTTTCTCCAATTATAGAGTTCAAGCCACTATTATCAAATATATGAATGATCATAACATTTACCATTCATAATCATTAACTACTACATGTATGATAATGATCTTTTTACATAGATTGAATGAGTAACCAACATCAATGATACTATTTGGTGTTTCACAGTAAGAAGTAAACTCAACATGTTCTTTAGGGGTTACAAGACCATCTGCAATCCCAATTATATTTATGAATGGTTTCTTTTAGGTATCAAAGTACATTTTGATACCATTCCAGTGACATTGCGCTTTCTTGAGTTAAATCAAGAGAACAATTTTGAGAAAGTAATATTTGGTCAAGTGTATTAGTAATGGTACAATAATGCGCATATTGCACGTAGGTAGAGAATTTCAGCTCCCACCAGTTCTTCGTCATTCTATTGACGAAATTGATATTTTCTTATATCTTCACTTTGACCAATCATTGGAGTGCTAACATATTGCACTTATCCATATTTAATTGCCTGATCATATTTTGGATATATGCAAACTGTAGAATTTAGTATTTCACAAACTCAGTTTTAGTTTAAAGCCTTAACATGACCGAGTTTTCCCATGATGTATTATCTCAAATTAAAATTTTAAATAACTAGCGATGTCTCTTATTTCATTAGAGTGAATGTTTATGTTCCTTTCATCGACATATACAATTATAATCGCAAATTTGAAACTTATCTTCTTTATAAATACGCAAGGGCATAGATTATCTTTTCTCAATCAAGTAGTCACTTAGACGGTTATACCACATCTATCTAGATTGTTTCAATCCATAAAGTGAGTGTTTTAATTTAATTGTAAATTCACTCTGTGGCTTAGAGTCACTTGCCTTGGCAATGAAAGGCCAGCAGACACTTTCGTGTATATCTCTAAATCATGATCCCCATATAGATATGATGTAACCACAGGTATAAACTGCATTCTCAATTCTTTGGAATTATAACATCTATTATGGGAGAGTACATATCCCCATAGTCAATTCCAAGGGGTTTTGAGAAACTTTGTACTTCAAGTATAGATTTGCATCTCATGGATTTATTTTTTTCATTGCGCTTTCTGACAAAACTTTGTTTATAACCTACAGGCTTTACACTTGGTGAGGTTAGCACTACCAGACCAAACACTTGTCTTGTTGTCAGTGAATTTAATTTTACCTTGATTGATTCTTTAGAATGAGGTCAATTTGCTCTATATTGATAATTCATAGAGTGTGGTTTCATATCATCGTGCTCTATGATTCCTTGAGCAACAATGTATATATCATCAATGTGTATGGAAAGTCTTTCCATCAACTTATATAAACTCTCATTGTACATTGAGATTTCTTTATTCTCTGGAATCATATTAAACTTCGGAGCATCCTCCAGTAATGATTCATGGACATAAGTATAATCAGAGATAATTTCATGAGAGTAACTTCATTAATGATCAATTGAAGTTGTGTCATACATACCCTCTTATTCCTCTTTATGGGGACTTTTAACCTTGCAGACACATTTGCAGCTGGTATGTATATGATCTCGTCACTTTAGAAATTAAGTCTTCTTTACATTGAGGATCAACTGTTCACTTACTTTACTTTCACGTTATATTGTGAAATACGGGGATCATAATGAGACATAATGTGAAACTATTCCTGTCGTTCCATTAGAAAATATTTTTTCTTATCTCCCCCTAACGACGGGAAGATTGTCTCATTAGAGTGATAAATTCGCTAATTTAGCGATAAAGAGATCGTCTGTCAAAGGTTTCAAATAGCTGATGATTGTTGGAGATTCATATCCAACATAAATACTTAATCGTCTTTAGAAAACCCATAGAATGTGTTGTGGGGGCGCAATAGGCACATATACTGCTTAATCAAATATGCGTGGATATGAATTATCAGGCTTATATCCAGTTACCAACTGGTACGCAAAATATTTGGTTAGCAGGGGTTTATAAACAAATAAGTAAGAGTTGCGTGCAATATTGCATAACTCTGTGCCAAGACAAATGAGTGTGCATAAATATTGTCTTAGTCACCATCTATATTCCTTTTGACGGTGTCTTCTTTGAGACCTTATTATATATGCACATTAGGGTACAAGATCCAGTACATCGATCTTTATTAAAATGCAATAGACATCAAGTACTTTTGATGTAAACTCTCTAGCATTATGAGTTTGGGTGCTTTATAAGGGTGGTGAGTCCTCGATCATATTAAATGTGCTAGATGCAACATTTTTATGGACAATACGTAGCATCGACCAAAACTATAAAATACTTGAATGATCCGCGTTTTGAATGGTTATGTCCACATGTATAAAAAATTATTATTTATAAGAATGAAATATTATACTTTGTATCTTCAGTAAATGCAGGTCTCAATCATACAATTTTTCTAATGAACAAGTTTTGAAAAAATGATTGATGTATCTTTGAGATATGAATGTATGTAGTGCTCCTAGTACTTTAGAATGCACTAGCTATAATTGAACAACATTAGTTCGACATTATACTGTGCATCAAGTTTCTATCTCATTTTGTGTTTCACTCAAAATAAAAGACGTTCATGTTAATTTCTTATAATATGGACCATCATATCACAATGACCAAAGAATCCATGTCAGTCGTGTCAAAACTTGAATGAGTCATTATCCAAAAGTTCTTTTTTTGGTCATACCTTAAGTAAAATTACTAGATCGACTCTAAAACGTGCTTTCTTCCACATAAATTAAAAATATAGTTTCATTCTCATAATGTACTTCTTAATGATAATCATCAACATGAATATCATCAAACTTAATACGGTTCATTCGATCTTGGTCCATAATGAGCTTTTATGACTTTAATCAATGTGGCACTAGGCATCAAGACTTTGTCACATATAAATATCAATTAAGTGAATAATTGTCTATTCCTAGACAAATCCTCACATTCTTTAGAGATATTTAAACGAAATACTTTTCATTCTAATATTTTATATTATTTACTAAATATGTTACATTATATCTAATATTATTTTATGTGTTATAATCTCTCATCATTCCTAATATAATCATTTATATTATGTAGTAATAGTTCTGAAGCAAGGTTAATCTCCTTTGATCCTACAATCATCGAGGACATTAAGAATATGCTTGATGAGCACAATCCATTGGTGCAATTATTTCGAAATGTTATAAAACGTTTCACATTAGACAAACAACCCGGTCTTAGATTGAAACTTATTGGCGGTAGGGAATCTGATGGTAGAACGTCCAATCTTCTAACAGTAAGTGAGGTAGCAGCTCTTATTCCTGGTGATTTTGATGATGCATTTGACACTAGAGATATCATTATAGAAAGTCGGTCCGGAAAATTGCAGAGGATAAGTGAGTTACATCCTTCATATCTCGCGTTGCAATATCCTCTGTTATTTCCTTACGGAGAAGATGGATTTAGGTTTGGGATTAAACATAGTGACAAATCTCGAACTACTACATCAATTAAAAGGGACAAATTAACGCTCAGAGAATTCTTTGCTTTTCGGATACAAGAAAGAACATCCGAGTCAAAGATCCTTTTATTTTCTCGGAGGCTCTTTCAACAATTATTAGTGGATGGATACACAATGTTCGAGTGTGAAAGGTTAAAGTTTGCTAGGTTTAATCAAGTACTCCTGAGAACAGATAAATTTAAAAATCTCAAAGATGCAGCTTTGAGGGGTCAACAACAAGTCACTTCTGTCGGTCAAAGAATAGTGATGCCAACTTCTTTCACTAGGGGAGCTCGCTATATGATACAAAACTATCGAGATGCAATGGCTATTTGTAAGTGGTTTGGTTATCCGAATTTGTTCATTACAATCACCTGCAACCCAAAGTGGCCAGAGATAACCAGATATTTAAACTCGAGGGCACTGAGATCAGAAGATAGGCCAGATATTTTATGTCGAATCTTCAAGATCAAAATGGATCAGATAATTAAGGACATGAAGGAATTGGAAATCTTTGGCAAGACTCGAGCAGGTGAGATATCTTATTAAACACTGTATCTTTTAGTAAAAAGATCTTTTGAATATTGAATTCAAATACAAACAAAATTTTTATGTACATGTTGTTATCATTATAATCATCGATATGCTAATTAATGCATTTGGTAATATTTAATTTAAAGTAATATATATATATTATTAAACATTTTAATAAATTGAAAATATTCATTTTCAAACTAACTATTAGTTATATCATTTTTTATTATGTTATCAACGATTGATTATTAATTTGATCTTTCATGAAGTCATCTACACGGTGGAGTTCCAAAAGTGAGGATTACCGCATGCTCATATCCTTCTCTTCTTAGACCGTGGTAGTAAAATTCCAGAACCGGAGGATGTTGATCAAATCATATCGGCGGAGATCCCAAATAAAGAAACTCATCCAAAGTTGTATGAATTGGTGACTCAACACATGATGCATGGTCCCTGCAGTTCTAAAACTGAGAAAGCATGTTTGAAGAAAGGAAGATGTACTAAGGGATTTCCTAAGAAATATACTGATAGAACTACCGTTGATGATGATGGTTACCCAATGTACGTGAGGAGGGATATGGGAAATGTAGTAGTTAAGAATGGTATCACTCTGGACAATAGGTAAGTTGTTTCATACAGCCCTCAACTATTGATCAGATACCAGGCTCACATTAACATTGAATGGTGCAATTAGTTTAAGTCCATCAAGTATCTTTTCAAGTACATAAATAAGGACCATGATCGTGTGACTTTGTCTATAACGGAAAGTGGAAAAGATGCAAATGGAAAGGAAGAGATTGTTGATGAGATAAAAAAAAAACTACTACAACTATAGATACATCTCTCCTTGTGAGGCCGTCTGGCGTATTCTTGCGTTGGATATACATTATAGGAATCCATCGGTACAACGTCTAAGCTTCCACCTCATAGATGAACAACCAGTGTTTTACAATGATGATGACACCATAAATAGAGTTGTTGTTGATGAAGACGGAAGGGAAACGATGTTTCTTGCTTGGATGGAGTGCAATAAGAAATACCCTTTTGTTAGAAGCTTAACCTATACAGAATTCCCCACAAAATTTGTTTGGGATGGAACACCACGTGTCTGGACCGTAAGACAACGTGGCATTAAAATCGGTAGATTAGATTACGTTCCTCCTGGTGTTGGAGAAACATACTATCTATCACTAATGCTACATCATTCTCGGGGTGCAACTTCACACGAAGATATACGAACAATTAATAACGTTGTCTACCCTACTTTCAATGATGCATGTTATTCTCTAGGGTTGTTGGATGATGATAAGGAATACATTGATGGTATTATCGAGGCGAGTTTTTGGGGTTTACCAACTTTCCTTAGGAAACTTTTTGCATCTTTGCTACTGTCAGGAAGCATTACAAGACCAAAATATGTGTGGGAAAACACTTGGCAAATTCTTGCGGATGACATCCTACAAAGACAACGCAAAACCCTCGGGATAGATGGTAATTAATAATTTAAATTATTCCTTACCGCAAATAATTAATACATTTTATGGCTATTTTTAAGTTATTTTAAACAAATATTTTAATTGTTTCAGCTTCCACTTTGTGTAGGTTTACAATTAACTGATGAGATATTGAAAAATCTTACCTTGATTGAGTTGGAAAAAATTCTACAAGAAAATGGTAAATCGCTCAAGAACTTCGTGGATATGCTAATCCCGGATGATGAATTGATTAATGACGGAAATAACAAACTGATTCAACAAGAACTTAATTTTGATGGATCCGCTTTGGAAGTTGAACATCGGAAACTATGCTCATTATTAACTGATGAACAAAAGGAAATCTATAGTGAGATATTAAGTGCTACATCTTCAGTTAAGGGTGGTGTTTATTTTGTCTATGGATATGGTGGAACGAGTAAAACCTTTATCTAGAAAACCTTATCAGCTTCTCTACGGTCTAAAGGAGAAATTGTTCTTAACGTTGCTTCAAGTGGTGTTGCGGCCCTTTTACTTCCATCTGGCCGAACTGCGCAATCAAGGTTTGGGATACCTTTGACTATAACTGAAGATTCAAAGTGTTCAATTACACCTGGTACTGAATTAGCCGCTCTTATGGAACGAGCAAAACTAATCATTTGGGATGAGGCTCCAATGATGAGTAGATTTTGCTTGGAGGCTTTGCATAAGAGTCTAAAATTTATCGCACCTGAAGAAAGAAAGAACTTACCGTTTGGAGGTAAGGTTGAAGTTCTGGGTGGAGACTTCAGACAAATTCTTCCAGTTGTGCCAAAGGACAGTCGAGAAGACATTGTTTATGCAAGTATATGCTCTTCTCGGTTATGGGAGAGTTGTAAAATTTTGTGATTGACGAAGAATATGAGGTTAACTGTTGGTCAATCATTGACCCCTTCTCTTGCACAAAAGATCAAACAATTCTCAGAATGGATACTGAAAATTGGTGATTGAGACATTGGTACTGAGTTAGATAGGGAAACTTTGATTGATGTACCGGATGATATACTTTTACGAACTACCGGTGATCATGTTGCCGCTATCGTGGAGAGCACTTACCCATCAATTTTAGAAAACTTTAGCAGTGACTCATTCTTCGAGAAAAGAGCTATTCTTGCACCTACTGATAGCATTGTCGAAGCTGTTAATGATTATGTGATGTCCATACTTCCAGGTGATGAAAGAGAATATCTTAGTTCTAATACGATTTACAAAACTTATGTGAATGGAGAGACTCAGCATCAAGTATACTCAACCGATATTCTTAATTCAATAAAGTGTTCAGGACTACCTAATCATATTTTAAAGTTGAAAATTGGTGTCCCGGTTATGTTAATTCGAAACATGGACCAAGTTTCAGGTTTATGCAATGGTACGAGGTTGGTTGTCACACAACTTGGAGATCACATTATTGAAGCAAGGATTCTATCTGGCAACAATATTGGGATCAAGGTATATATTTCACAAATGACATTGAATCCCTCTGATAGTAAGGTGCCTTTCAAATTCCAAAGGAGTCAGTTTTCACTAATTGTTTGTTTCGCGATGATTATAAACAAAAGTTAGGGGCAAACTCTTTCCAAAGTTGGATTATATTTGCCTAGACCAGTTTTCAGCCATGGTCAACTTTATGTTGTAATTTCTTGAGTTAAGAGTAGTAAAGGGTTAAAGATTCTTTGATGCAACGAAGATGGCATCATTATCAATAAGATATGTAATGTAGTTTATAAGGAGGTCTTTCAATATTTAAAATGATAAATAAATCTTTTTTTTTTTGTAGGAATTTTTCATTTGCTTACTTCAGTAATTATTATTGGATAAATCTTATTATTTTGTGTGTATTTCATCGATATACCCTCATAAAACGCGGGTTTCAAGAGTTGAAAGTCGTTTCGTTTCACACTAGCATATATATATATATATATATATGGGATTAGGTTCAAATAGAACCCACGTCAATATATGCGAACCTAGGGACCAATTCAGGCCGTAGATCTAATAATATGTGTGGACCAAATTTTTTCTATTTTTTAAATTCATTAAATTATATATATGGAAGGAAAAGGGCTTTTAGGTAATTTTACAAATACTCCTCATCGTATTAAATACCTACCCAAATCTATGATGTTGTGTTGCCATGGTAAATGAGAGATTGATCATGTTGTGTGTTTTGAGGTTTTTGGATTGGATTAGGGTTTAGGGACAATTGGCAAAAACTGGACCTGGTGTTTAGCTTAATTACAAAAAAAAACAGGGTTAGTTATCTTTCGAAAATACAAATAATGCTTCAAGTGTTACAAACTTAAAGACTAGCCAGCACCTACTTCGGTATGAGCTACTATTGCAAGCAAGTTTTAAGATTGTGTGTAAGGTTGATCATTAATTTGAAATACTTGTTAATTGTCATGTTCAATGTATCTGATAATTTTTTAATCAAACAGTGGTAGTTAAATCTTGACTAATTACACTTGTGTATTTTATGACTAATGTATACATTTTCCTAAAAGAAAATATACAAGTACAAATATACTTGGAGACAAAAAA
>BMAC01000016.1:1276889-1295811 GCA_014905375.1 Phtheirospermum japonicum | reverse complement strand
CCCAACCCTAGAACCCACATTCTTTTCTTCAAACCCGTTTCTCCCAGCATTCCCCAAAAAAAAAATCGTAATTTATCAGCTTTTTTCATAAGAAAAAGGTTCAACAAATAACAATGTCAACGTTTGAAGAATAAATATGCCAATGAATTATAGTAGTATATTTGCGAATGTGATGTTTCGATTCAATGTTTTATTAATGGGTACTACTACTACTAAAAAGGGAAAGTGAATATTATTGCATTCAGAGTTCAGATGATCTCACGCAAAGAAAAATGCATGACTCAAATGAGCTGCAAAAATAGTTGACATGGGACACAAGCTAGTTGATTACTTTATTCAACAGTAGGAAAAAAAAAATGATTCCCTAAATGGCTATTTTCTTATTGTAAGAAAAATGGTGATCTTGATTGATTTATTAATGTCATAGTAACTTGAACTTTTCAAAGGTCAAGATTCAAGAACCTACCAAATTTTAATTGGTCAAATTTGAGATCAAAGACGAGGAGCCAACTAACTTTTTTTTATTTTTTCCTTTCTCTTGAATTTTGACTTCATGCCGTCATATAGTAGCAAGTTGATAGAATAGATGAATACATGAATTCTGATCACGAGTTTAAATCTCCCTACTAATAGTTATTCAATGCCGAGCGCTGATGTGAGCATTCGGTCGGTTCGGCTCGAACTGAATCGAAACTAAATGTTGTATAAAATTTCAAATCGAAACGAATCAAAATTATTTTTAAAACCGAAAAAAATTAAAAATCGAAATATTTAGAAAATTGTAAACCAAACTAAAACGAAAATATGTTTAAAACCGAATTTACCGAATTAATAAAAATCAACAATAAGTAATATAAAAAATATTATTTTTTATTTTTTAATTATGTTTCGGTTAAAGACGAACCGAACTAACCGATTTTTTGGAATTTCCAAACTGAAAATCGTACCGAATTTATATAAAACTCAGTGATTGTTAGTTGTTTGTCAAATTTTATTATAACACATTTATCATAATTTGGATATTATTAGTTGAAGGGTCAGAACCTTATCTTTCAACATTTCATTATTATTTGATATCTACACTTAACTCCCAATCAAACCCCACTAAATTTAGAAATTGAAAGGAATATTGGGACTGGGTTTCTTGATTCTTGGATATTGAAAATGAGATAACAATTGCAAACCATAGACATAGGTATTCGATGGCGACACATAAATCAGTGTTATTTGTGATAATGTATATAGATTTTTTTTTTAAATTTAACACAGTTATGTATTTGCCTTTAATAAAAATATTAGAATATCTTTCTTGTTACTTTATTTTCCTCATAAGAAATTCTCCTTTGCTTATCATTTTGTAGCTCCTCTTAAAAATCACATAAATTATGACAGCAAATAATGATAATGTGTGCTTTGAGGCAATCTGATGATTATGGAGTATTTTTTTTAAACAAGCAAATCCATGTGTGTGTTTTTTATTTGTTTTTCCTATTTCACGATTCTGTGAAAGTGATGTCTAAATTGTGTTTTTTCTACTTTACTTTTCCATTTTCTTCCACGACCAACTTTATTCCCGAAAATTGGGTAGACGGGTGACTTTGAGCAAAGACAAAAATTATTTGTGAGTGTCAGCTTAATCTTATCTATTGTACAAGTAATTATGCAATTTTTATATAATGAACAAAGTCCATATTAGAAGGTGTCCATGAATAAATATATTTAGTTAGTTTTATCATTATTATTATTATTAATTTGGATTTATTGGCAATGGGATATTTGGAAGTTAAAGATTTTGGATAAAAACAGGTGTTTGACTTCAATTTAGATGATTATAGTTGAATTCTCTATTTAGATTATTTGTTAAATAGAAGTTAGAATTAGTTTTGTGAGTGCAGATGGCTAATTTTGAAAACACTAAGTTGAAATAATAATTTTGTCCTCAGATTACAAAATAATAATATTATATTTATTATTAATTTACATACAAAAGTTATTTAAACTAATTTTTTGATTAATAACAATAATTTCTATTTAAATTTAATTTAATATATTCAAAATTTTGCGAATTAAGAATTTTTTATATATAATAGTTTTTAAATAATAAATATTTATTTTGTAAATATAACTTTAATTATTTAATATATATTATAAATTTATGTTATTAATAAACAATATATACCAAAAATAAAATATATGAATGTCCTTTCTGGTCATGTTATACAACCAAACAACTATCAACTTACAATTATTTATCAAAAACACCTTTAAAATAAAATAATAAGTTATTTACTAACATCTAATAAATTACGGGCCAACAGATGCATTAATTTAAACTATTGTCTACATTACTTAAAATATAAATGTATATTAGCTATATTAATATTACATTTGTATAAATATTGATCAATATATAGATACATTAGATAAAACTAGCTATCTGATTACTATCAGATAAAAATATCAGTGTATAACAATAATTTGATGTGATGGAATAACAAATAAAACGCAATTTAAAAATAGAAGAACCCATCAAGATTATTAGGTGTAACATCTTTTTCCCAAATCCTACTGTTCATAATTAAAAACTAATGAACAGAACTTATATACTATTTATTGATGAATAATGAGTTTTCATGTTCCCTTGGTCAATGGCATATCCCTAATCTCATTGTATCGCAAAATAGAAGTGTGCCAAATCCCAAACCCTTACAATTCTAGTATTTATCATCATGGTTTAATATGTAGTATGTTCATTGTTCATAGACCACAACTTGATCTTGGGCATTGTATATTTAGTTCATAGATAATTACTTAGATGTTAAAATTAAAATTTTGAAAAACTGAAATTGTTCTTTCCTGTGCATTCTATCTTAAATCTTAATGTTTCACTTTTTAAAAACTCTCATTTATTTTTTTCCCAATGCATGCGAAATGAACTAAACTTTTTTTTTTTACAATTATATACACAATCATTTGATCATAAGCATCGAGTTCAAGTAGTACGATTTACCTTTTAAGGATTGATAGTGTACATTCGAATCTTGTATTTCACGATTGATTCGATTATTATTTTATCTTTCATCTACACCACCGTAAATAGTATTTTCATATTCATAATAAGTGTTATTTTTCGCTTAAGATTTTATTCAAAATAAGTGTGACTTGTTATATTCAATTTAAAGAAGGAATAATTGCGAGGACTTCTATGGCGCTCATCGAATCACTATCTTATAGTGACAAAAAATAATTTCACACCACCAGATTGGTCAAGTGAGTGAGGGGTTCACATTAAGTTGGTGGACCCCTAACTCTTTTAACCAATCGTGTGGCGTCAAGTTACATTTGTCACCACCTTAGGCGACCAACTGGGCGAATTTCTAACGATTTTCCTGAGTTACTTTTATGCCTAATTCACAACTCATTCTAAATAATACTAATACTAATGAATAATTTCCTATGGTTCATAATACTTATTGTTTTCACAATATGCACAATAATTAATGAATTAGTGTAAATGGCAATACTAATTTTATTAAAATATTATTCTCGTTTTTCAAGAGAATCACTTCATAAAGTAATGTGTAATGGTAGAACTGGAAAAATGTGTACAAATAAAACCTTGAAAATATAGATTAACAAATATAGTAAATCAATTTTTTTACCCTAAAACACAAGTATTGTAAATTGGAGGAGTAATATTTTATATAATGTATTTAACTAAGTATATCTAGGGTACAGTTTTGTTTTATTTTTGTTAATATATGTGAAACATAAGAAAATGATATTTATTTAAATTCGTACTGCCTCCATTTTTTAATAATAGGACATTTTTTACTTTCATAAGTATTAAAAAAAATGCTTGTTAATACAATTGCAACTTTAATTTTACCTCATTTTCCAAGTATATTAAGGTACATTAAATATGTATGTACGAAAAAGGAAATAATAAATGTACATGCCAAGTATTATTGAAAGTTTCTTATATTTTGGGATAAAGAATATAAAGCGTTTCTATTGTGGATCGGAGGCAGTCAGTATATAAACTCATTTGATTATTTGCAAATATTGTCCACAGAATATTGTGGATCGGAGACAGTATATAAACTCATTTGATTATTTGCAAATATTGTCCATAGAATTTGGCAGCTGTGTTTTTTTTTTTTTTTTTTTTTTTGTTCTGTTCTGTTCTGTTTTCTTTTTTTTTTTGGAGTTTGTTATGTTTATTTTTACAAAATACTACTTCATCTGTCTAAAATATAGTATTTTTTAATCAAATTATATAATATTTTTTTCATATTAGTTTATACACTTATTTATGTGTATTTATTTAAAATATATTGATATCCATTTATAGTGTTAAAATCGAATGTATAATTGAGAAATATGAATAAAAATAATAATAATAATGATAAGATAAGAGACACTAAGGTGTATTCATTTAGAACTTATAAAGACATTTTAAAATTTGTTTCAATATAAAATTTGTATGGATTCTCTTTTATTTTTATTGATTTTATATATTTGTTGGGAGTTTATAAAAGTTTTGTAAAATCTCATGTTTAATGATGTGATTTGATAGTGGAATTTGGTGTATATAATTAAATTAGAAGTTTAGGAAAATCAGTCAAATTACAAATTCAAAAAGTATTTGACTTTTTAAATATCTCATCACAATTTAAGATTTCAAAATATCTCAAATAAATACCTTAAGACTTTTATGAACATTTAATAATTCATTAGAAATCTCGATGAAATACCTCAAAATTTTTATAAAATTTAAAGTATCTTTAATTAAATACATCAGAATTTTAAAAAATTTAAAATATTTTTAAAAACCCTAAATGAATACACCCCTAAATTATGTTACTAATTGTTTATAGTTTTTGTTGATAATATCAAAGCCAGCTATGTTCTTTCTCGTGCACACATGAATTTTGGAGTGCGGGCTATAATCGGGCAATATTTGTTTCATGATATTGCATATAAAAAATATTAAAATCGTGCCATGCTTTCAATAAAATAAATAAATAAATAAAAGATCCCTACCGTCTTTATTAATTAGTTGCCCATTCGTGCTTTGGTCGTCATGGTTACAACATTTCAGCAACAACTTGTTTTTAATAATGAAGTCAATACAATAATTTGGTGAACATAAACAAAAGTCTTGAGCAAAACTTTGATTTCTCTTTTGTCATTTATAAAGAAGAAAAATATAGGTTAAATTTGAAGCTGACAGCCTAGAAACTTCTAAGCTTATGATAATTTTAAAAGTTTGAATAGGTTTAAAAAAACATTTGCGAAATTCTTTTTCTGAATTGTACATTAGAATATTTGTATTTTATGATGTTTATTATTATTATTATTATTATTATTATTATATAATTATGCTGATTTTATCTTTGTAATATTTCATCTTATTTAGCACCATTTGTAAATGTATACACCATCCATGAGAGAAATAATAACACATAATTTTTCTATCATGGTATTAAGATATTGATTCTTTTCGTTTTTCCTTCTACTAACTTCAAACCCTAGTCGCAAAAATTTTTTCTCCCCTATTCGGCAATGTTTCTTCCTCAAATTCTGCAATCATGTCTGCCGGAAACCACCACTCCTACCATAGATCCCCGGTCGTTTCATTCGACCCTCTCTGTCAGAAACATCAAAAGTTCTTACCACTATTGAGGTGGAAAATGTACAATGCACTATTTGTGCTTTATTATTCAAAAACTATTGCAAGGCTTATCAGGTCCTAGACGTGATTCTTCCATCCGCATCCAAGCATACCCCTTCATCGACGTTTTCATCAAAGAATTTGACCCCACGCTGTGGGAGCGTCTCGATGCCATCATTTTGTAATGAATTTATGATATTGTTTCCAATGATCTACTACATATGAATCGAACTTTTTACACTTACTTTTTATTAATAAAAGTTCGTTTGCAAGAGAACGAAGCAATTGTAAGTGGAAAGCTTGACTCGAGTCGACTCTCTCGAGAAAGACTAAAGGGAAGCAATTTTCGTGTTTGATTCACGAATGAGAAAATAACGAAAAGCAAATCTAAACACGCGGTCAAATTATGGTTTGTAAAGTTTTAATGTCTAAAATAACGATTTAAATGACGAGCAATGTAATCAAAAACCTTGAAAAGATTAATAAAACGGGGGTTTAGTGCTCTAGAATTGTCTCCACGGTCAATTGGCATTTCATCGAACACTTGATCTACGAGTTGGGGTGTCAATCCCAACTTGTAAATTAAACATCTCCTATGCTAATTGATGGTTCTAAACTCATATAGGCACTAGACCCATGAATTGTAACCAACAATCATCAAGAAATACAATAACACAAACTCAAAACAAGAACGAATCATGATTAAATAAAAAACCTTGAAAAAAGCAACAATTGTGAATAATTAACATTCATTAACAAATAAAGCATAACCTTCAATAATTAAAATAAAACTCATACGCAAGAGAATTGATAGCTCCAATCATATATTGAAAGTAAAAATTAAATGCAACAAATCAATAACGAAAGGTTATCTAATTAGAAAAGTTCTAATAATCTTCAAAGCCAAAGGATGATTCTACGAACTAAGCTTAAAAAATAATAATTGGAATTTGAATGAAGAAAGTGGAAAGAGAATGAAAAGAAATGAAGAACATTGTTTTGTGCTGTCAAACCCTAAGGGGTTCAAGAACTGTTATTCTGAGAATGAAAGGTTATATTTATAGGTTTGAAAGCGAGGGAAAATAGTTCTTTTGCCCGAAATGGCCGAAAATGGCCTGACCACCGATGCTGGAAAATAGCCTCGTCGATTGCGTGTCGACTGGGCGTCGATGCACGCATCGATCGATGCTGTGCTTCGCGGGTCCGAGTCGTGTTTTCATCAAATCTAGCCAGTTGTGATTCTCGGGAACGCTCCTAGGCCTGATCGACTACCCTAAAATAAAGAAAAATAAAATAATATAAAAATCTATAAAAAGTAAAAGAGAAATATGAAAAACACTAAAAAAATGACAAACGCTACGAAAATGTAAAATAAGGAAAAATAGGATAAAATACGATTGAAACCCGACTAAGCACACACGACAAGACACAAAAATCACACACAAATATGTACAAATCAACATACCATCATTGATCTGGAATTAAAGGCATAATTGGCTTTAACCCAATTGCAGGATATTTTTTCGTACAACAAGAACACTCGGGTCGTATACCTTGAACAAGAATTCTCGCAGACTCACATGGATAATTATCTCGACGCCTCGGCCTAATATCAACATCTCAAGTCCATTGTTAATCGATTGTCAAATGTTAGCTTGCCGGTCTCTATTCAACTTCTGGTTTTGCAGATGGTTTCGGGTTTGACCAATGCGTATTCGAATATCGTAACCTTAATTCGTTAGAGCGATACTCTCCCTCCGTCTTACAAGGCTCGATCGATGCTTGTTTTGGAAGAAACTAGCCGAGTCAAGACGAGCGCAATCAGCGGTACCAACGCGGCCCTTCTCTCTATCGTTCATTTGGACGACGAACCCGATTATAGCTCCCAAAGGGGAATTACTCCTTATCGGTCCAATACTAACCCCGACGACAACAACAAAAATAGACAAACCCAATCGCAAAATAACAACAGCGGCCGCGGCAATGGTCACAACTATTCTAGATGTGGGCGAAGGAGGGGCGGCGATGGCAGTGGCAGCCTCATAATGGCCAATGGCAGCAACAACAACCCCAATTCTGGACCCCTTCATCACATTTGCAGTGGCCTTAGTAGGCCCCATGGATGAAGCCATGGTCCACTCCACTGTGTCCCTATCCCATGACACCTTGGCAGGGTCCTTCGAACCACCTTTGTTAGATCGGAATCCTTGGTCTGAAGCCTCAACATACTCACGTTGTTGTAGCCCCACTTCTTACGGTTACGTACCCACTGATATTTAAGCCATCATGCAAACTCTCTCCATAAACTCTCTAGATTATCAATAATATATGGACACCGAGGTGACATTGCACATGAGAGCTAACCAAGGTACACTCTCATCATATTTCAATATGAGCAACAAAAGTGACATCATTGTAGGCAACGCTCATAAAATTCTGATTATTGGTTTTGGTCCCACCTCGTTAAACAACCCCTACCCATTTTTAACCCTAAATAATGTTTTGCATGATCCTCAAATTATCAAGAACCGTGTTTTTGTAAGAAATTTTACTTATGAAAATTTAATTTTTGTTAAGTTTGATCCTTTTAGGTTTTGTTAAGGATTTTCCGATGGGCATGTATGGTGATCTCAAACGCACTATATTTTTAAAAATGTTTGAGGATCTCCCGCAAGAGAACGGAGCTGGTCGTAGTGGGGTGAGGTGACTCAATTCGAGTCACTTGAAGAAGACTAATTGAAAGCATTTTTTTTTTTTGTGTGTGTGTGTTTAATTCACGAATGAGAAAAGAAAGAAAAACCTACACTAATCACGAGATCAAATTTTGGTTTTGAATTTTTAGAAGCTAAGAAGAGGATGACGAGAATTGAAATTGAAAGCTTTGAGAAGAACCATAAAACGGGGGCCTAAGGCTCTAGACCCGTCTCCACGATCAATTGGCATTTAATCGAACACTTAATCTACAAGTTAGGGCTATCAATCCCAAATTGTAAATTGAACACCCAACAATGCTAATTGATGGTTCTAAACTCATCTAGGAACTAGACCCATGAATTTTCACCCTAAAAAATCAATAAATTCAATAACATAAACTTTAGGCAAGTATGGATATAACTAATCCAATTACGAAATCCATAAACAGAACTAGTAAAATCATTAACTCGTAATTAAAAGATCAAATAAGTTAACACAAAGTATGGAGGGAAAATACATTCAAACTACTACTACAAATCTTGAAAACATCTTAATCGTGAATCTAGACTACAATAACAACTGGGCGCAAGAAAATGACTAGTTTGGCAAAGCCCATCTACCTATCACTAACTACCTAAAACATGCCCAAAGAGGTAAAAAGTTTGAGAGAAAGCAAGAAGACAATAATGGTGGAAATTTGAAAGGTTCGTGAACAACACAACGAAAGCTTAAATATCTAAACTACAATACAAACATGAGGGAACCAATTACTTCAAACATTCATAGAAATTACAAGGAAAATGCAAGAGAACTTGACTTAGAAATTACCCAAGTAGAAAAGTTCTTCAAATCTTGAGATCCAAAAGAGAGAAAGCTTCACAAAGTACAATAAGATATTCCACACTACAAACTAAACTAACTAACTACAAAAGTGAAGTTTTACAAGCTAAGCTAAGTTACTAAGAATTTTATGCTTGAAGGTGCAAACTGATGAAAACAAGAGGATAAAGAAAAAGCATCCAAACCCTAAGGGGTTCAAAAGCCTGATTTCAAGTATTGGGTGTGGGTTTAAATAGATGAAATTAGGAGCAAAATAGTAATTTTATCAAAATTGGCCAAAAATAGCCTCAATCAATAGACCTACCAATAACCTTGATCAATGGTCTCTTTGTCCTCAATCCATTATCGATCGACACTTGATAGTTGATAGTGGAAAAAGGATGGGTGTCGAACGACGGTGGCGGGAAATCTATGGTCGGTTGGTTGACACACACGGTCGATGCATGCGAAAAATGCGCGTTGATTGGGCATCAATCGACGGATGTGCTTCATGGGCTCAGGTCATCTTTTTGTCAAATCAAGTCAGTTGTGATCCTCAAGAATGCGTTTAGGCTCGCTCAACTATCTTAAATCCAAGAAAGACAAAATAACATAAAAGATCTACAAAAAAAAAGGGGAAGAAGAAGAAGCATACAAAAAAATACTAAAAAGATGACAAAGGCTAGGAAAATACAAAGAAAAATGAGATAAATACGACTCAAACCTAACTAAAGCATACAAAATAAGACCAAAAATATACGAAAAACACACACAAATATGTACGAATCAGCATGTATATAATGAGATGTAACAGTGTGGGTGACCTATATCTTATTAACAGCAGACCCTACCATGGAAATTTTCCCCCAACGACGCTCTCAACTTTGTCTCCTCATTTATGGCATAGTCGTTTAGGACATACAAGAGCACCTATTTTTAGCCCTCTTCGTTGGAATAATTTTATCGATTGTAATAAGACTTGGAATTATCTTTGCCGTTCATGTCCTCTTGAAAACCAGATTAAATTACCTTTTTATGACTCATCCTCATTTACTACGCCACCTTTTGACATTATTTATAGTGATATATGGACCTCTCCAGTGTTAAGTTTTGCAGGGCATCGCTACAATATATTGTTTCTTAATGATTATACAAATTTCTTATGGATATTTCTTATTTCTAACAAATCCCAAACGGACTCTATATCAATCTTTTGGCACATATATTCGAAATCAATTCGAGAGGGAAATCAAATATTTTCAATGTGCTAATGGGAGGGAGTTTGATAATGTGGTTTTTAAAAATTATTGTGATCAATACGACATGATCTTGCCTTTCTGTTGCTCTAAGACGTCTCCTCAAAATGGTAAAGTCGAAAGAAAAGTCCGCACCATAATAGTATTATTCGAACAATTCTAGTTCATCCGTTGAATCGAACTTTTTACACTTACTTATTATTAAAACAAAAATTCGTCCGTAAGAGAACGGAGTAGTTGTAAGTGGTAAGTTTGACTCGAGTCGCTCTCGAGGAAGACTAATCAGAGGTAATTTTCATGTTTGATTCACGAACGAGAAAATAACGAAAAACCTATTTTAGACACGCGGTCAAGTTTTGGTTTGAGAAGTTGTAATAACTAAGACAATGATTTAAACGACGAGCAATGGAGTCAAAACTTTCAAAAGATTAATAAAACGGGGCTCTAGGGCTCTAGAATCGTTTCCATGATCAATTGACATTTAGTCGAATACTTAACCTACGAGCTGGGGTTGTCAATCCCAACTTGTAGATTAAACACCCAACAATCCTAATTGATGGTTCTAAATGATTATAGACATTAGACTCATGGATTCTAAACACAACTCATCAAGAAATGCAACAATTCAAATTCAACGCTAACATGAACATGATTCAATAAAAAGCTTGGAAGAACGCAACAATGAAAAAAATAAGATTTTAAGAACAATAATCATTAGCGTATAAATTTCTGAAAATCAAAACACCTAGAATCATGAGAAGTTGCAATGAAACTAACCACCAAAATACAAACATCACGATCCAACAAAATCACATAATCAAAGGAAACATAAATTGGAATAATTGAAGAAACTAAACTGAAAGCTTACCAATTAATAATGGATAGTTTAATCACTGAAATGGGGAAATGCACGAATTGAAATTAAGCCGCGTCTAACATCCGAGCAATGCTTAAAAGTCAAAATTCTACTAAAAGCTAAAAATCTTGAAATTGATGAAGAAAAATTGAAAAGTTGAAGAAGAAATGAAGGAAAATGAAGAACATCCTAGGGCTTGCCAAACCCTAGGTGGTTGAAGGCTTCTTATTTTGAGAAAGGAAAGATATATATATATATATATATATACACCGATGCTGAAAAATAGCCTCGTCGATGGCACGTTGACGGGCTACGTCGATCGATGGTGGCTGGGCGTCAACGGGCGCGTCAATGTCGCATCGATTGGTGGTTGTGCTTCGCGGGCACGAGTCGTATTTTCGTCAAATCGAGTCAGTTATGATCATCAGGAACGTTCTTAGGCTTGATTAACTACCCTAAAATAAAGAAAAGTAAAATAACATAAAAATCTATAAAAAGTAAAAGAGAAATACAAAAAGTATTAAAAAGACGACAAAAGCTACGAAAATAAAGAAATAAGGAAATACGAGACAAAATACAACTCAAACCCGACAAGACATAAAAATCACACATAAATATGTACAAATCATTTGTGCTACCCTCTTTTTGACATCACACTCTATAAATGGCGACGTATCTTCTCAATATTTTACCACACAAAAACCTCGCTTATCAATCCCCTACCAAAATTCTTTATCAACGAGATCTATATTACTCTCATATACGAGTGTTCAGTTGCCTATATTATCTTTTATTTCCCTCCACCACTATAAACAAACTTCAAGTCCGATCCATCCCATGTGTGTTTTTAGGTTATCCACCTAATCACATGGGATACAAATGCTATGACATATCGCTCGTCATGTCACATTTGATGAGACAATCTTCATATTTGTGAAATTACCCACTCTAGCCCCCTCTCATTATAATTTTGAAGATGCAAATCCCAATTCCTCTTTATTGGATCATTTATAAAATCTTTCGGCCGAAGAACCTCAAGCTGCTCCTTCTTAGGCACGTCTGCCCCAACCCACTATAATCCAACTTCTCCAGCCCAACACTACACCAACTTAGTTCCTTATATCCAAACTCGACCCAATTCAGAAGCCCACAGATCCTCCTCCAAACTCGACCCATTCTGAAGCCTGACTCCTCACTCCTAATCTCTACATTCGACCCTTTAACTCGATGATGCTACAGCCCACTACTCGCCTCTAATATGGCCCGCTTCACCAGCCAGCACACATGGCTCAAATTCGGTGCATCCTCTTTTTGTCCCGATGTCACCCCTTTCCCCACAAATGACCACTCATATTCATCATGAAAATCTTAAGCTGAAATAACTCTTTAAGCTTCACTCTACGACTACATCATTTTTCTCTCCTCTCCTACAAAATCTTATCCAATCCCTCCATGATCATAATTGGAAATTGGTCATGCAAGATGAATTTAGCGATCTTATTGAAAACAATATGTGGGATTTGGTGCCCCGTCCTCCTAATGCTAATATTATTTGTAGTATGTAGATTATTCGGCATAAGAAGAACTATGATGGTTCCTTTGAGCGACACAAGGCTCGTTTGCACAACTGTCAAACCAGCTACCATTCGCACAATCATCAATATCGCTTAGTCTAAAAATTAGTGTCTTCATCAGTTAGATGTTAAGAATACATTTCTTCATGGAAAACTTGACAAAATAGTCTATATGCATCAGTCTCCCAGTATCTGAGATTCCACTCATCCTAATTATGCCAGTCTCCTAAAGAATTCTCTTTATGGTTTAAAGTGGGCTTCTCGGTCTTGGTACCAGTGGTTTGCTAACTTTGTATTCTCACAGTATCTCCAATCATTCACTGTTCATTTTTCGATGTGGAGAGGACATCACTTATACCTTACTTTATGTTGACGATATCAATCTTGTCGCTTCACCCGTCTCTCTCCGACAGTCCATCATGCATGTCCAAGCTTGGAATTGAATTTTCTATGAAAGACTTGGGCCCTTCAAGCTACTTTTTAGGCATCCTCGTGACTCGAGATTCGGAGGGCCTATTTCTTTCTCAATGAAAATATGTCGAGGATATCGTTGAACAGGCAGGCATGCATCTTGTAAACCGTCTCTGGCTCCAGTTGATTCTAAATCCAAACTTAGCCTCGGTTCTGATGCTCCTTATGATAGCCTGACTGAGTATCGTTGTCTGGATAGAGCTTTGCAATATCTCACTTTCACTCGACTGGACATATCCTACGACGTCCAATAAACTTGTTTGTTCATGCATGATCCTAGAGTTCAACACATAGTTGCTCTCAAATGAATTATTTGTCACAGTCAAGGTACTCTTGCTTACGGACTCCAGCTATACCTGTCGTCCTTCTGATTGGGAGACTATCCCAACACCAGACATTCAACCTCTGATTGGGACTTCATTTGAAATGTTTATAAAATTACAAACCAAACCAAAGCAAATCATAAATAGGTTTAAAACCAAATTAATCGAATCGAACATAATTAAAAAAAATAATAAGAAGTAATATATAAATTAATTCTTTTATTTTTAATTTATATTTTGGTTAAAATCGACCCAAATTTTATTTTTAAAACCAAATTGAACCAAAATGACCAATTTCTTGGGACTCTCAAACCAAAATTCGAACCGAATCGATCAATTTTTTTGATTTTTTCAATTTTTTGCTCACCCGTACTTTGGATATTGTGTTTTTCTTGGCGATTATCTCATCTTCTGGTCTTCAAAGCGGCAAACCACGGTCTCCAAGTCCAGCGCCAGGCCGAATACCACAGCTTTGCCAACTTTGTCTCTGAGTCGTGTTGGCTTTGAAACCTTCTGTTGGAAGTGCATTGTCCTATTACTAAAGCCGCAACTGTCTATCATGATAATGTGAGTGCGATATAACTATCGGATAATCAAATTCAACACCAGTCTACAAAGCATATCGACATGGATATTCATTTTGAACGTGACAAAGTTACTCGAGGGCAAGTTCATTTTCGTCATGTCCTTTGACGTTATCAAATTGCCATTACATTTTTCAAATGTTTTCCACTCGTCCTCTTCCATGATTTCAAGGACAATCTCAATGTTTGCCAACTTCTTCTTTCGATTGCGGGGTATTTAAAAGTGTAAATATTAGTATTTTGTGATATTTGTTATTATGTAATTATGTTGGTTTTATCTTTAGAATATTTTATCTTATTTAACACCTCTTGTAACTGTGTATAGATACTATTCTTAAAAGAAATTATAGCAGAGAGTTCAATTTTTTGTGAGTGATCGTATATAACTAAAATGTTATAAGAAAACATCTCGGTTGCTTTGAAAACATATGTATAAAATAAGTCGTTTATTTGTATACATTTCTTGATTGTTGTAAAATCTAAAGTTTAAGATTTTCTTCCATGTAACATAATCAAGTTTCAATTTTCGATCCATAACACTATTATTCAAAATAAACAAATTCACTTTCAAATTTATAAAATAACAAAATAAAAAAAAGGAAATGTTCAATTGATTAGATAAAAAAGAAAAAAAAAAGGTCTTCTTGAAATTTACAAAAACTTGAGAGACTGCGTGGGTAAATATAACCAACATTGGCATGGGCATGGCCCACTAAGTATTAAAAGCAAGGCGTGTCCAGTTCGTGTATGTAGCGTGTAAGAAAATTTCCGCAGTCCATTGTTTGGCCTGTTCAAATTCACTTTTCTACCCCCGAACATTTTCACTCTTTACCACTGTAACTCCTTTAATCAGCAATTACTAACATTCATTACACCAATTTAGTTTCTAGATCCCCGCAATACTATTGTCACTCTGTGGATCAGACTTTTTTCTCAAAATAATATTTAAAAAATATTACTTCTCCTTTTTGCCCCTAACTAACCTCAAATAATACGCGGTCCAAATCACTCTCAATATAAGCCTCTCCTCCTCATTAGGGTTTCAAATCATCCTCCCCCAATTTCTCTCTCACTCTCAGTCTGCAAATTTTCATCCTTTAATCTCACTCTCTGTGCAATTTTCAATTATCCACTGGAAAAAAACTGCAATTTGCTCTGATTTTGAATTTCCTTCACAATTCAATTTCCCCTCCTTTTTACATGTAAAAAAAAAGAAGAAAAAACTATGCCAACAACAGAGTTTCAAGAGGCATCATCATCTTCAACCTTCGGCTTCTCCATCCTCAGCCGCCGCCGCGATCAAATCCACCACCACCCGATGGACCCCACACACGAAACCAACGCCCACCACGAATCCGAATCCGAATCGTTCCAACGCAGAGTCGCCGATCGATTTCTCGACCTCTCGAGCGCCGCCGCCGCCGATCTCCTCTCGATCCCGTGGCTCGAGAAGCTTCTAGAATCCTTCCTCAGCTGCCAGGACGATTTCAACGCCATCGTTTCCAACAACAGGGTCGCCCTCAACAAACCACCCATGGATCGCCACGTGTCCGATTTCTTCGAGCGCAGCGTCAAAGCGTTAGACGTGTGCAACGCGATCCGCGACGGGATCGAGCAGATCAGGCAATTGCAGAAACAATCGGAAATCGTTTTATGCGCTTTGGATAATAATAATCAGAGGAGCATAGGGGAAGGGCAATTTCGTCGTGCGAAAAAGGCCTTAGTCGATTTAGCCATCGGTATGCTCGACGAAAAGGAGTCCAATACGGGCCTGGCCCATCGGAATCGATCGTTTGGTCGTAATAATAATAATAATAATAGCAACAATAGTAATGCCCAAAAGAGTTTAGGGCATTTTAGATCGCTCTCCTGGAGCGTTTCAAGGACTTGGTCTGCAGCTAAACAGCTTCAAGCTATAAGTTACAACTTAGTCGGGCCACGGGCCAATGAGATCACTTCGACGAACGGGCTTAATTTAGTCGTTTTCACTATGAGCTACGTGCTTTTTTTCGTAATGTGGGCCCTCGTGGCCGCGATCCCGTGCCAGGACCGCGGGCTTCATTTGTCGCATTTTAACGTGACGGCAAAGCAGTTTTTGTGGGCCGGGCCGATTTTGTCCCTCCATGAGAGGATATTGGAGGAGTCGAAGAAACGGGACAGGAGGAACGCGTGCGGGCTTTTAAAGGAGATGTACGAGATTGAGAAATGCGCGAGGCATTTGAACGAGGTGGCGGATTGTGTGCAGTTTCCGATGAGGGAGGATAGAGAGAGGGAGGTCAGGGAGAGGGTTGGGGAATTGGGGGTTGTTTACGAAGCAGTAAAAGACGGGTTGGATCCGTTGGAGAGACGGGTTAGGGAGGTTTTTCATCGGATCGTGAGGAGTAGGATGGAGGGGCTCGCGAATAATCATCATGAGTGAATGAAATGTGGTTTTTTTTAATCTTAGTGTTTTTGGTTAATGGTGAAGAATGGTGATGTGGTTAGAAATTAATGTGTGGGAAGGGTTAATAATATAATTAGTGTTGTATTTAAACATATAATCGGTGTGGTTTTATGTAAAGAGAAATTAGGGATTTGGATTGGACTTGCTGTTGTCCATGATGATGTACTATTGTTCAATCTTGTGTTCTTGTTTAATGAAGAAATTTGAGTAAATTTATGTTTAATGTGATGTATGTGTAGTTAAGTTTTTTTATGTTAAGTCTGTGATGATATGATGATGTCCCATTGGTGCCATTTCTGTTTGAGAGAAATTAGATTTTTTTTTTTAAGGAATAAAAATTAAAATCGAACTGTTTGGACAATGATGCTTATTCTGATTCTCTGATTGTGATCAGGAAGATGAACATAAAATAAATGAATAATAATAATGTATAAGAATGTGATAACTAAGAGTCCACTGAAAAATTTAGTCTCTTTTTTTAATTCAAGAAACTTTTTTTTTTTTTTTTGCTTATTTGCCTGCACGTTTCACGAAATCTTGGAAGTGTATTCACATGGATATTTATTTATTCATAATTTAATTAATTATACAAAATTTGACATTTGTTATCACTCAATTTTTTTTGGCTCTTATCTTTAGCTCAGTATTGGCCCTCTTTTGATTTCTAGAAGGGAAATTAAAAATGGCTGGCAAACTATACCAATCATCAATTTAATAGTATCTCAATTGACAAGTGGAGAAATAAAAGCTTGAGAGGCCAAGATTAAGCAGAGGCCCTCTCTGTGCAGGCTGCAGCAACTTATCTGGCTTTAGGTGTAATGGCAACAGACAAAAGCTTTAAAAGCCAAAAGGTGTTTTTTGTTGGATTAGGGTCCATTTCTCAGAGCACCAGATGGCTATGGATTGGTGTGGTACAGATTATGAGCTGGACTACAAGCTTTATTTTATTATTGGAATAGATAGATGCCCACCTAACATGGCTGTTTTAAATTGGCCCATATATTTATAATTTTATGTACTGCTATCAATAATTTTCTCATGGTTAAGTATATAATTTTGGGACTTCAAGTCACCAAGGGGGGCCACTGTCCAGTTTTTAGATCTTTCTAGTGTTGATTATTTTTTTTTTTTTAAATTTGAATTTTTAGAATAGCTTTCTACGATTTCATTGGTGAGGTGACGCCATTGCTGTTTATTTCCTTGCTTTTACGTGTGAAAAAATTAAATGAAATTAAAATCTTGAATAGTAATGGATGATTTCTATAAGAATCATATTTTTGAGAAAATAACTATTTACATTATTTACAAATAAAAACTTCTAATTGAAAATATGTATTTAATGAATTCTTCTAGTAATTCATGGATCCATATATTTTTGGTTGTTTGCTGCACGTTCATAAATTTTTGGAAATGTTCACATGAATATCATTTGGTTTTGGTTTCACATTTAACTTTTCTATTAAAAAAGTAAAAACAATTTTCCTTCTTTCAACTGTGTAGGAAATAGGAAGTCAAACCCAACAATGACAATTTATTGAGATAGGGCTTACGTTGTCATCTGAATATCTAAGAATTATTTTAGTATTGTGAAATTATTATTATTATTATTATTATTAGCTTCACTATAAGACGACGTATAAAGGAAAAAAAAAAGAAAAGAATCCTCTCCCCAATCCGTTAAAAAAAAGTATTGTGAAATTATTAAAAATTTATATATATATGTATATGTATATAAATGAAATTGGTAATAGAAACAATAATAACTAAATTTATAATCCTAATATTATATAAAAATAAATTAAAAATAGCATTGACACTATTATTTAAACATATACTAATATTATATAAAAATAAATAAAAAATAGCATTGACACTATTATTTTAAACATGTACTTTTGTGTAATTTTGTATTTTTGAGTCAGCTTATCAGCTAAATTTGCGAAACGCTTTTGTTTAGATCAGCCTTATCAGCTATCAGCCCTCAAATAACTTATCAGTCATCATCTAGCTTTTCAGCTATCAGCTAGCTTTATCAGCTTTATCCGCCAAACATACCTTAAATGATAATAGACAAAAAGAGAAAAGGCTTTAAAAGCCAAAAGTTTTTTTGTTTTTATTTTTATTTTTTTTTGGGATCTCTTTAATACACCACATGCCTACAGATTATGGGACCTTTACTATTGGAATAGATAGATGCCCATTTGCCCACCTAACATGTTGGGTTG
>BMAC01000016.1:1246481-1274737 GCA_014905375.1 Phtheirospermum japonicum | reverse complement strand
TTTTAAATTGGCCCATATATTTATAATTTTATGTAACTGCTATCAATAATTTTCTCATGGTTTAAGTATATAATTTTGGACTTCAAGTCACCAAGGGGGGCCACTGTCCAGTTTTTAGATCTTTCTAGTGTTGATTATTTTTTTTTTTTAAATTTGAATTTTTAGAATAGCTTTCTACGATTTCATTGGTGAGGTGACGCCATTGCTGTTTATTTCCTTGCTTTTACGTGTGAAAAAATTAAATGAAATTAAAATCTTGAATAGTAATGGATGATTTCTATAAGAATCATATTTTGAGAAAATAACTATTTACATTATTTACAAATAAAAACTTCTAATTGAAAATATGTATTTAATGAATTCTTCTAGTAATTCATGGATCCATATATTTTTGGTTGTTTGCTGCACGTTCATAAATTTTGGAAATGTTCACATGAATATCATTTGGTTTTGGTTTCACATTTAACTTTTCTATTAAAAAAGTAAAAACAATTTTCCTTCTTTCAACTGTGTAGGAAATAGGAAGTCAAACCCAACAATGACAATTTATTGAGATAGGGCTTACGTTGTCATCTTTTTTTTTTTTTTTTTTCTGCTTCAAAATAATTTTAATAATACAAATTCAATCAACAATATAAATGGTTTTCTAGAATACTGATTAAAAAAAAAAACTTTTGTTTAAGCTCTATATGAGTTTTTTTTTTTTTAAATCAGTGGTGATAATCTGATTGGCCCTCTTTTAATTTCCACCAAAAATTTGCTGGCAAAAATACACCACATCAATTTTAATATCTCAATTGACATATGGAGAATGATACTAAAGAGCTGACACTTGACCTGAGAGGCCAAGATTAAACAGAGGCCCTCTCTGAATTATGTAGCAGCTTATCTGGCTTTAGGTTTAATGTACGTTTTGGTAAGCATAATAAGCTAGTTTATGTCTTATTTAGAGGACTTATAAGTTTTTTGTATTTAAATAAACCTTGTTTGGTTGCATGAGCTTATTTTGAAAAGTCTGAACTTATCTCAGATGCTACTACTACAAGCATTTCAAATAAGCTCATGGAGCTTTTTGATTTTATTCCTATTTTAACTTTTTTAAATAAAAAATAGCATTGACACTATTATTTTAAACATATACTAATATTATATAAAAATAAATAAAAAATAGCATTGACACTATTATTTTAAACATGTACTTTTGTGTAATTTTGTATTTTTGAGTCAGGTTATCAGCTAAATTTGCGAAACGCTTTTGTTTAAATCAGCCTTATCAGCTATCAGCCCTCAAATAACTTATCAGTCATCATCTAGCTTTTCAGCTATCAGCTAGCTTATCAGCTTTGTCCGCCAAACATACCCATCAGCTCTCAAATAACTTATCAGTCATCATCTAGCTTTTCAGCTATCAGCTAGCTTATCAGCTTTATCCGCCAAACATACCTTAATGATAATAGACAAAAAGAGAAAAGGCTTTAAAAGCCAAAAGTTTTTTTGTTTTTATTTTTATTTTTTTTTGGGATCTCTTTAATACACCACATGCCTACAGATTATGGGACCTTTACTATTGGAATAGATAGATGCCCATTTGCCCACCTAACATGTTGGGTTGGATGTGTGTATTTCATCTGGGCCTCCAGTTCTTATGTGTGTAATTCTGAACCCAGTTGATTTTAATCCTTGCCCCGAAAAAAATATGAGTTCTTGATAACATAATTTTTTTTTTCATTTAGTAACTTTTTTACTTAAGACGGAATATTATAAAAGCATTCAGAAAAATCCTTGGAAGTAAGCAATGTACACTAATCGTGTTAATTTATGTTTGAACATAATGTATTCACAAGACTAAATGAAGCAAAGAATATGTGCTTTGCTTATGTACACACTTAATGTTATGCTTAAATATACAACACTGTTAATTTTTCTGTGTTACTCTGATTCATTCAATCAAAAAAAAAATAAAATGGAGATGGAATTAGGACTTAAATTAACAAGAGCAGCCGATGATTTCACCTCTTATTTCCAAATCTCGAAAGACCGGGCCGGCCCTCTTTTCTTATCCAAGGAAACGGACGCCATGTACATTCTCACTGCTCATCTCAAAGGTTTTCTATTTTCATTTTCATTTTTTTTGTTTTTGTTTTCGGAGCATGCATTTATAACTTTAACGATTAATTACAAATAATCCTCCGTTTTACAAACGGCAACGATAATTACGATATTCAGGAAGGCGACACGATAGAAAATCGGGCCAAGACCTGGTCATGTCCGCCGTTTTAAGTGTCAATGCTGGGCCTGAGGGCTTCGGGCCGGGCCGAAACAGGGCCGTTTTTTCCCTTATCCCCTGTTATGAATTTAATTATGTAAAATTGTGGGTTTTTTTTTTTTTTTGGGCAGGTTATGAGAGAAGGAACATAAAGATTGACATAAATGAGGATGGGACTTTAATTGCAATAAGTGGTGAAAGACAAGTAAAAGAGACACTAATGGTGGGTTGGAAAGTGGAAAAGAAAGACACAGTGATCAAAGGGTTTAAGAAAGTTTTCAAAATCCCAGATGGTGTGATTCTAGACAAGATTAAGGCTACTTATAATTACGAGTATGAGTCAACTTTGACCATCACAATGCCTAAGAAAGTCAAAGGGATTCGCGGGACTAGCATCGAGGAAATCGAGGAAAAACACGATCGCGAGCTTGTTAAGGAAGGATCGTCGAATTTGCAGATTGTGGATGAAAATGCAAATAATCATATCGCGGGGACTTCGGATCAAGAAATTGATAAAAATGATGTGAAAGAGATTAAAGAAGATCAAAATGATGTAGAGCCCGAACAAGATGTGCATGAAATTATTAATAGTCGCGTTCGAGATGATGAAAATGAAGAGCGTAATGAGAGCCAGCCGGCGAAAAGGTGCAAAATGTGTATTCCGATTGTTGCTGGTTCGACTTTACTATTGTCGTTTATCGTGTTTGTGTTTCAGATGATTAGAAGCAAGAACCAAACTAGTAGGAAGAGAGATTGATGGATGATGACAAATTACAGAATTGTGTGAGAATTTGTTTAAATTTGGATGAAAATAGATTTTCCTTTTTTTTTTAATATATATATCATGTCTGAAATGTAAGTGTGGTCTTATTCTTGTTTTAACAGAGAATGATTTTTGATGATTATATTTTTAACAACACTTATTTTTCATTTTTGTTAAAAAAAATTGCTTATTACAACATCAAATTTTCAAAAAAAAAAAGGCAAACAATCAATTGCTTTACCAAAATAATAGAGTGGTAATACACCATAAAATATCTCATGATTTAATTTTAGGATATATCAAAAACCAACAACAACATCATCATCCTCTTCATGATCCATCAACTCCCAAGATCCATCCTCAAGCTGCACCATCCCTTTATTCTTCTCACACCGCCATGAAACCGGCACACAATACTCATCCTTCAAAGCATCCATATGCTTATTAACCAACGCAACATCTCTATTTATCTCCAGCTTAAACCCTCCTTTCATCCCCTGCGTCCCGGCAACCCCATGCAGATACACCTCCAAGTTATGCCAGCTGTTCAAATTCCCCGGGCTTTTCAAGTAGCCCGATTTGTCCGTGTCGACGGCCAGCTCTTGGCCGACCTCGGAGTACCCGATGAACGGGTACGTCGGGACGATGTCACGGGCGTTTCGTACGCGGAGGACGTTGAGGTTTTTTAGGGTTAGGAAAAATTTCCGGAACTTTTCGTCGCCGACGCGTGGGCTGGCGAAGACGAAGGCCGTGACGGGGCAGGCTTTGTTCGGGGCGCCACGTGGCGCGTTGTAGCCATTGACGACGATGTCGACGGCGTTTAAGGTGGACACGGCTGCACCTAGGCTGTGGCCTGCGACGGTTATGCTGGTTTCTTCGTTCTTGTATTGTTCCACCAGTCTACTCACTTCTGTAAGAACCTGGGATTTTTAGATATTAAATTACATAACTACCCCCCAATAATTGCCTAAAATAGTTGTCTTTTTTAGTTTATCTCTTTTGTTTTTTGGGCCAAAATAATTGTGTTTTTATGAATTCAAAGGACTTTTGTCTATATTAAACGAGGGTAGATTAGTCATTTGGTAAGATATCTTAATATGTGTACAAATTTCTAAACGTACTATTTTGGGACGAAATGAGTATATGTTTTAAAATGGGAAAGTTTTTATTTACAACATATCTTATAGGTGTTTTTATCCATTATAATCATCGTCTGCAACCCGTACTACAATGGATTTGTAAAATATAATCTCTTCTGTATTTTTCTTCCAAAATTTTGAAAGGTAACCGTTTGTGTTTTTTTTTGTAATTAGACTGAACCTCAAGGGTATTTACAAGAAGCTACTATACTCTTTTAACAAGAATTTCTCCCATGTTATTGATATTTACCTTTGTTAGTAAATGTAAGATTTCTTAATCCAAATCCCCATTTTTTTACAATGTTTCATCTCATATTCAAATGCACGTACGATTATCGTCTCATATTTTTACCTGGTTTCTCGCGCTCGTTTTATTAAACGGCGACCTCGGGTCATCCGACGTGTAAATCGAGTACCACCCGAGATGCACCTTCGGGTCACCATCCCCCGCGAATATCTCCGGCGCCGAAACCGACGCGAACTCGAAATCGTTCATCCACTCGAGCGTCCGTATCGTGCCCCTCCACGCCACCAAGATATCCCTCCGCCCCAACGCCGCCTTCCCCTCGTCCGTCGCCACCGCCACGTACCCGATCCAATTAGACTCCTTGCTCCACGCCTCCCTCGACCACGACTTCACGATGAAGGCGTCGGGCACCACGGTCGACGACGTGGCGTACACGAACTTGGTCACCCGGTACTTGAACGGGTTGCCCTTGTCGAGCCCGACCCGGGCGAAGAGGTTGTCCTTGGCGTACCGGCTGCTCCCCGCGTACTTGGACGCCCTCTCGGAGTTGAACGCGTCGTACGCCGCTTGGGCCGTCTCGCCATAGTGGATTATGTACTGGCGGAGGTCGAGGTCTAACGGGTCTAACAGCCCGTCCCAGCGGGTCGCCCCGCTTAGGATTTTCCATCTTTTGGCAATGGTGGTTATGTTGTTGCTAGGTTTCTTCTTGTCCGTGCTGCTTGTGTTTTTCCTCTTTCTCCGGAAGCATTGTAATATCACCTTGCCTTTGCCTTTGCCTTATTAATAGCATAAGAATAAATAAAATGGATATAAGAATATTCATTATAGCATGATTAAGTCTTAATAATATGAGAAATTTAATTAATTTAAGATTAGAAGGCATACCTTGGGAGATCATATTGCACTCTTTATGTCTTCAGTAGCCAAATATGAAAACTATCTGTACATATACGACAGAACAAAAAATATAACCAAATATAGAAGGTAACATTTTATTCCTTTCCATGAGCATAAATCAAATCCTAGATTCTGTCCTAACAGAAGTTTGCATTTGTCAAGAAAACAAGCACATTAAAAAATGCTTTTTTTTTTTTTTTATAATTATTATTTTCTCATTCTGTGAACACATTATAATCTCAAAAACAAATATCACATGGTAAATGCTTTTTTTTTTAATTCTACCAAATTTAACAGCCACTATTAGAAAGATAATTAAATAAATACTAAAAAATAATTAAAAATAAAGAAGACCGTTACCAGATAAGCTCATCACATACTGAACACTAAGCATATTATGCAATAAAAGTCTATGCATGATGACTTTTTGCACCTAGGAACATAATTTTGAGAAGTAGACTAGGAAATATTTATAAAAGTCATCATAGATTCATATCATACCTCCAAGAAAACGGCAGGATTTTGTTGTTGTTTTTGGACCAATGAGAATTAAGCATTGGCAAAATATTAAATAAGTGAGCAATATATATATTAATTGAATTGGAAAAAATGATGTTGCATCAGTTAATGTGTCCATGTCTACTTCAATATTCTTGGATTCAAAGGCCAATTTGTTAAATTCATTTCCACAAGCAACCAATTAAAATCTGTCAATAATGACACTTTACAATTATAATGAAGAATTTATTTTGAGGATGAGTCATTTAATTAAGTATTACTCTTTTGGTCAAGTTATTAATTATGTAGTGTTGAGTAATTTAGTAGTGACATTAGTTTGTTAGCCTTACCCAATTATTTCACAAATTGCTTGATCAGGCCCCTTGATCATATATATCATCATGTATCTACTAAAATATGAAATTTGTTTATTATTGTATTTTTTTTTTTAAGTTAAAAGGCTAATGATCACTTTTTTTTTTCTTTGATGCCAAAAACTTGTGAACTCAATTGTTGATAGAAAGACTTTGTTCTGAAGTTACCAGCATAAGCCCCTGAATGGGAATACATACAAAAAGATGCGTGCAAGTTTAACTAGACAGCTAAGAATGCAATCCATTTTCCTTTGAACACTATGAAAAGTATTCTTATTAGATATAATTGCCAAACACAAATACTAATCCAGGTTTTGCCTTATGAAGCAAAATAAAATAAAATAAATAAATCATTTCTCTTCGAGATTTACAAGTACCTCCTTGTACTTCTACATTTAAAATTAATTTGTAGAGCTAACAAATTTCAATAGGGTAATTTTGCAGCTTCCAAATATTATAATTTTCTAAAGATAATTAATCATTTGTAAATGAGTCTACTCGAGCTCAGCTTGATAAAGAAAAAACTAAAAACATAAAATACGTCTAAACATATCAGACTCCGTAGAGTTCGATTCATGTTCGTTTTGATTAAAGTTCGTTCAAGCTCTATTGAATATATTTATTTACAAACAAACAAACTTAAATAGTAGTGCATCCGGCTCTGCTCGGCTCGACTCGTCTCGTCTCGGCTTGACTCTTTACGGTTTTATATATGATGGAAAGACTAGTAGGAACTGATGGGCTTGCGAAAATAAGAAGGCCCAACAAACATATTTGAAGCATAAAGTTGAAATTGTAAAAAGGCCCAAATTCCAATGAATTTCAGGAAAAAAAAATAAAAAATCCTAAAACATGGAGATGAGAGCGATTGAAGACATAGCCATCGGCCAAGAGCTCACCCCGCCCCTCCGCTCTCTCGCCGCCGTCCTCCGCGACTCCGCCGTAACCTCCCACTGCTACGCCTGCTTTTCTATTCTTCCGGCGCAGCCATATCCCCCATCTAACCCTGCCTTTCCCCAAAACCCCAACCATGTCCCCGACGATGACACCTCCACTCCCCTCTACTGTTCCCCCACCTGCTCTTCCTACGATTCCCCACTCCATTTATCCTCCGGCGAGGCACACCTCCTCCAATCACCTCCATCCACGTGGAACGACGACTCCTCTGACCTCCGCCTCTCTCTCCGCCTTCTCTCCATTTTCCAGAAACTTCCTAAAAATTACAGCTTTTTCCCACGATTTCAGGGTTTGATGAGCAGTGATCATAGGTTGTTAATTGGAGGAAATAAACATCGCCCATTTCAAGAAATTGATAATGTTGAAAGCCCAGCTGATTATCTTCCTAAGAATAATGAGGCACCGCAAAACGACGTCGTTGTTGAAAGAATCGCAGGTTTGATGACTAATCGTGAGAAGTTATTATCTTTTGAGCAAAATAGAAACAACCCAGATGAAGATAACGAAAATATTTGTCAGATGATAAAAGAAGGGGCAAAATTAATAGCTAAAGCGAGGAGAGTGTGTTTGGAAAAGCAATATGATGATTTTGTATTGGGGGAGATGGTTTTGTGCCTGGTGCTAACGAACGCTGTGGAGGTTCAGGATAAGAGTGGGCACAGTATAGGGGTTGCCGTTTATGATTCCGCATTTTCTTGGATTAATCATAGTTGCTCTCCGAACGCTTGCTATCGATTTTTTGTGGGTCCGGATGAAGATAATGAGCAGTTGCCTTTGAGAATCACTCCAGCTGCTGAAAATGGATATGGTAATAATAATGCTTCGAAATTATTTACAGTTGGAGTTGAGAAAAATGGTTATGGTCCGAGAATTGTGGTTAGAAGCATAAAAGATGTTAAGAAAGGAGAAGAGGTGACTATCGCTTACACGGATTTGTTGCAACCTAAGGTTTGGATTGGTTTTTGAATTTAACAGCTTCGTGATTGAAATTTTGATTTATATAAGTTTTGTGTTTGGCTCGTCATTTTGAGTTTGATGCATTATGATTATTAAGATGGCTTTGAGTAGTTCAACATTTTTCATTATTCATAAATGCTTGCATAGAATATTAGAATGCTTTCATGGAATTTCGGTTGCTTATGTGTTAATTTTTTTTTTTCAATTGGTTTTAACAAACATATTATTCTTTTATGAGTTCAAGCGTTTATATATTACTTGCTATTGGTTTCTTCAGGAGATGAGACAAGCAGAGTTATGGTCTAAGTATCAGTTTAGTTGTAGTTGTAAGCGTTGTGATACGTTGCCTGCAAATTATGTGGATAATGCTCTTCAAGTAAGTTTTTTTATTATTTGGTTAAAAAATTGGTTGATGGTTTGTTTTATGGGTATTATATACAAATACTCGTAATGCCGACATTTTTGCATATTCAGAGTGTCGCAAAGTTTGCTGCTTCTGTTTTTATGATTGAAATAAGGGATCTTGGACAAATGACAATATTTGGTAATTTTGGGACAAATAATTCTAGCAATTTTTTTCATTGTCATTTAGTCAAAATTAAAAATAAAAAGTCAAAATTACCCTTGCATAATCAGATGAGAATTGAGTATTATATTATAATCAGGTGAGGATCGATTAAGGGTTATTTTAGTCAGAAATTTTAGGGTTTAATAATTTACGGCCTTTCCTGTTTTTATGATTTAAAATTTTAGTCATATTCCTCTGTAGGCTATTAATCCCGATAAAGTCGATAAACTGATGCAAAGCTTCGATGATGCAATAACCGACTATCTATCATCCGACGACCCAATATCATGCTGTAAGAAGCTCGAAAACTTGTTCATTCACGGTTCCTTAATCGAACCCAAATCACCTCAAAAACCGAAGCTGCACATTTTTCACCATCTTTCCCTAAATGCTTACACCACGTTGGCTTCCGCTTACAAAGTTCGCGCAAATGACCTTTTGGCCCTTAATTATGAAGTCGAAAGACAAAATCTTGAAGCATTCAACATGCACAAGACGAGCGTTGCATATTCGTTGTTGCTCGCCGGTGGGGCCCACCATCTTTTCACCTTCGAATCTGCTCTTATAGCGACAGCTGCGAGTTTCTGGACAAATGCGGGCGAATCGATCCTGGGTTTTGCGAGAAGCCCGTTATGGGATTCGTTCCTGAGTCGCAGCCTGACCCGGATGGATTTGTCGTCAGTTTTAGGTAAAAAATGCGATAAGTGTTGTTTAGCAATTAATTTGGAGTTCGAGGAAAGAAAGAGTCGGTTGTATAATTGCATTGCTGATTTAACACCGAAAGTGTGGGGCATGCTTGTTTCCGAGAGTAGTTTTTTGAGAGTAATTAGAAACCCGGTCGATTTTAGTTGGCTTGCATTTCAAGAAAATTATATGTTTTCCGAAACTTTGCGATCGGACGATGCGGAATGTAATGAACAAGCAAGGATGAATCTTGTTTTGCTGGGCGAACACTGTTTGAGGTATGGTGAGTTTTTATCGAGCGTTTGTTATGGTTTGTCGGTTGAAATGAATTATTCTTATTACAGAACTCTTGAATATGTATGAATTTTTTCATATTTTTGATTTATTTTCCATTTTCTGGGACAAATAATATCTTTAATATGGGCCCAACATAATTGACGGAGAAGCGCACCACAAAATTCTCGGCCCAAATAAAAGCACAATCAAAATTTGGAAGGAAGTGTTCTTGAACGCCTCATTTATTATTTTTATCATAGTTATTCTTTATTTTTAATTTTTTCGTGTGCCCTACTTATGATAGGCAATTATTAGGTGAATCCTGTAGAGATCTATTATCATTTAATTATATGAGATGATATATAATAGTTATACATGATGATATATGGTAATTATAAGTGATGATATGTGACAAAAATTTAGAGTTTGGGTTCACTTTTTTATTTTAGGGTTTTATTTTACATTTTAGAGTTTAGTTTTGCATTTTTTTAAATTTAATATTCCATTTTAGGGTGATGATATGTGTTAGTTATACTTTCTGATATGTGTCAGTTATATGTGATGATATTTAGAATTTAGAGTTTAATATTTAATTTTGGTATTTAGTTTTTCATTTTAAGGTTTAGTTTTTCGTTTTAGGTATATTTTTTTTCATTTTTTCATTTTATGTTTTTAAGTTTAGATTTTCAATTATTTGTGATAATATGTATCCGTTATATGGAATGATATGTACCAATTAAATATGATAATATATATCAATTATATACGATAATAAATTAAATTATTGGGTATACCTTGTCTTGTAAGGTGCACCCAAATACACGGTATAATAACTCCCTATGATAGGAACAACATGTTCAATTGGCATCTTAGTTATATAATATCTCGTTAAATCAATAAATATTAGCTGTTTCAAATCTAATTAAATTATAAAGAATTTACTACACAGATATTTCAAATCATGAATCACGTGCCATGGAACATTGTCTAGCCATATCAAAATGTACCTACTATTATGGGCAAACAATGTTGTGAGTACCATGAATAAAAAAATATTCATTTTTGGAGGTGGTTAAAACTTTACCAAAACCATGATTAGCAGAAAATGAGGTTGCTTAAGTTTGTTTGTCCTTTTAGTTTACAATCCTCAACAAGTTCCAATTTTATTAATCTGGTCCTACCAAGTACCTGCTCTTTGTCCTAATGTCCTTTTTTGATTTCTTTTTTCTGTCCTTTTAAATTATATTGTTTGTTTTCATTTAAAATTGTACCTAATTTGTTTACTAGCAAGAATTAAATTCACAACTAAAAATGCTAATTAACCTTCTCTTGTAAGTTCTGTAAAATTGATTGGTTGAGAAAATTTTATAAACTCCCAAAATAAAATATTAGTAATAGGTCATAGGTTAGATTCTAAAATTTTAGCAACCCAAGAATTTTTGAAAATAAGAACTTTAAACAGTTTAATTTAATTTTGACAATTGCTTTCTAGTTCGGTTATGTAAGATTTTTGGGTGTCCTTTTTAAGGAATAAGCAACATAATTACATAAGCCCTCATAAAGTGATCTTTGTTTTCATATTCAGGTACACATCATTATTAAGTTAACTTAATTTCCACGGTGAAAAGTTGTAATCTACAACTTTAGAGTAAAACCTGAAAAGAGGACCTGTCTTTTTATGCTCACAAGGTAGATTTTACCTTTTCTTATTATACTAATCAACCCCTTTAAATATGCTTGAGTACATTAAATTATGCTTATTGGAATTAGATCCCTCATTCTCTTGCTGCAGTACCGTACTGTCCACGTGGAGAGTCAACGGCACAAGAAGGATGTACTCGGGACTAACAAGAGAGAGTCGGTGTTTTATTTAAACTATTGACACCCAACAACAAAAAGTGGCTGTAGTTTAGTGGTAAGAATTCCACGTTGTGGCCGTGGAGACCTGGGCTCGAATCCCAGCAGCCACAATACATAGTGAACATTTTTTTTATGTTTTTTTTTTATTACATGAGTATTATTTTCAAATTCTCTATCTCATTTTGAACTTATTATAATAGAATAAATTTCCGCATATAAAAAAATTAGAATTTTAATTATTAATCACTTTATTATTTACAATTTTTATTTTTTCCGCGTTTTTAGTAATTAAAAAAGTAAGAACTTATTATTTCGCATTTTTATTGAAATTTTTGTATTTTTATTTTTTTCTCTTTTATTGTATTTTTATTTCTTTTGTTCAGTGTCGCATTTTTATTTTTATTTTCTCTTTTCTTGTAATTAGATTTTCTTTTATAATATATCGTATTTTTAATCACCTTATTGTTATAACTTTTTTTATTTATTTTGAAGTAATCATAAATTAATATTATAATAAAAAAAATCAAGAATGTGTGTGTGTGTGTGTAATATCACATTATCAAAAAATTAAAATCTTATTATTTATCCTAAAGGCCGGAGAAGGGTCGGATAAAAGGTCGGCATGCTATTCAAAAGGGTAAATGGTCGGATAAATGGTTTGAATGCTATTATAAAGGGTAAATGGTCAGATAGAAGGACGGATAAATGGTCGGAATCTTTGTTTTGTATAGTTTTCTTTTTTTGTATTTTTATTTCTTTTGTTGTGCATTGCATTTTTACTTTTTCCCGTCTTTTATTTTATTTATGTTTTCTTTTATAATATATTGTATTTTTAATCACCTTATTGTTGTAAAATTTTCAATTATTTTGAAGTAATTATAAATTAATATTATAATTAAAAAAATTAATTATATATATATATAATATCACATTATCCTCTCTCTTTTTTTTTCATAGATTAGGAGCTATTTTAATAAAAGAAAAAAAAAATTGTAGGGAGTCAAAGTTGCACTCTATTTTTTAGGGAGTTGAAGTGGAAAAAAAAGGAGCTCCCTAGAAGATCTTTAAGGACTTTGTTAGAGCAATATTCATAATTTTGACTCCATAAAATAACTTAAGGTCGTTGGAGTGAGTCTTATTTGTTTGTATTTGGTACACCTTTTTCTGATAATTAAGTAGAACTAAATGTCTTTTTTATGTTTTTTATTACATGAGTTATTTGTTTGTATTTGGTACACCTTTTTCTGATAATTAAGTCAAGAACTAAATGTTGAGCTTTTTTTTTATGTCTTTATTACATGAGTTATTTGTTTATTTTGGGTACATCAGTTTTTCTGATATTGTATCATATTAAATTAAGTCAAGAATGAATAAACTTAATATTGTTCCAATTAAGTATTTAAACATTTTATGTTTTTATTACATGAGTTATTTGTTTGTATTTGGTACACCATTTTTTCTGGTAATGTATCATATTAAATTAAGTCAAGAATGAATAAACATAAGATTTCTCAATTTGAGTATAACTATCATGGATAAATCATTTTCATTTTTGTCAAGTGCATAAGATATTCCTTAGTTGGTGGCGCAAATTGAAATTGAAGGGATTACAGAAATAAAAAGAAAAATAAGTGACAGCATTTTTTTTCCTTTCTTTTTAATAATAATAATAATAATAATAATGAAGCAATTGCCAAATACTACATAGAAAAAAATATTTTTTTCAAATACTCTAAGTAATTATACAAAATGTCAAATAATTAAACCATAAATATTCAATTACAAGGTTACCCTTGTTAAAAATAATATAATAATAATATCAATAACCAACATCAGCACCACTACTCCATTCCCACCCCCCGCCGCCACCCCCGCCAGCCCGCCCGCCATTGTCCAGTCGCCGAAGATCTTCTCGGCAAAGTTTTTTTCCCTCATAATCTTTTTTGGTGTATTTTTTTTTCTCCAAAAAATATAAAGTAAGAAATTTCATTGTAAAGTAAGAATTTCTAGTAAGAGATTTTCTTACTTTTCCATCATAAGTATGAAATTTTCACTATAAAGTATGGATTTTTATTACTGTTTTGAACATAAATTAAGAATATCTTTTTTTTAGGAAATAAAGTAAGAAATTTCACTATAAAATAAGAATATTTCTCACTTTTCGAATATAAAATAATAAATTTTCTTACTTGTATAATCGAACTTTCTTACATTTTCGAACATAAAGTTCGAAGATTCACTATAAAATAATATATAGTTGTATTAAATAAGAAACACATAATAATAATTTGCTATTAAGCAATAAATTTTTTCTTTTTTTTTTTTGTTGAAAAAAAAGTGTATAATAAGTAAGAAATACATAACAACATTTGCACATCAAGTAAGTAACTTTTGCAATCAAGTAAAATACATTTTCTCATCAAGTATGAATTTTTGGATATTAAATAAGAAATATGTGTATGTATAGTAAAGAATTCGGACATATAGTAAGAAATATTTCCGGTGACTGTAAAGATTTTTATACATATAGTAAGAAATTCAGACATATGGTAAGAAATGTTTCCGATGACTGAAAAAAAATTTGGATAATAAGTAAGAAATGTTTGGATATATAGTAAAAAACTAGTTTGAAAACCCGCATTTATGCGGGAATTGTTAAAAAAAGTATATAATGTAATATTTATTTAAAAACTATTAAGTTCGGAAAGTGAATATTAAATACAAAATTAAAAAAGAAATGTTCACTTTAAATTTAAAAAACTACCTTAGAGACTATATCATAATATGTTGATATATAATTTATAAATTTTAAAAACTGAATTATTAATTAAAAAAATATTATTCACTTTAACCTTTGAAAAAACTCATTGTGGACCATATTAACTATTTTATTTTCGATTTTGCATTGAAGCAAATAAATTTGAACCCTTTTTGCCTTTTAATTCTAGACAATGCGACATTAAGTTGATATGCGTATTATATGAGAGTTATAAAAATGCATTTTAGTTTGGTTGGTTATAATAATAGAAAATCGAGAACACGTGTAATTCAAATAAAACTGAATGTCTTATTTTCTATTGTTTCATATTGTACCGGTGTCCTGTACCAATATAATTATTTTAAAACTTAAAATCTTAATTATTTATGATATTAAGTTATAGGGAACTTCTACGGTGCCGTGAGGGCACTATTATTCACTTAATCACAACCGTTGGATCAAAAGTTGGTTACAAGTATTGATAAATTGATGGATGTAAATACATGGGGGGATGGAGTCATTTCCTAAATTATAATATCAATATCGTTGTTGATTCATTGATGCGAATAGAAATCTAGTGCCACACCCCAAATGAGAACTAAATAAACACTAAATTATTATTAAAAATATTATTAGGAGTGAAACCTCTTTATAATAATTAAATATATACAATTTGTTAATAAGCTTATAATTGTAGAAACCTGTTTTAATTTTTGCAAAATATGAAACCAAAGAGAGAGATAGAAAGAAGTTTGCATGTCAATCATAAATCTCCCAACTTTGACAGTAGTCGAGTCTCCAACTACAAACTAAGCAGAGTTTTCTAGTTGCATATAAAACTTCTTACGTTCTTAATATTAAGGCCATATTGAGTAACCACTATATAAACATAAAATTATCATGCCACATATTTAAAACTATATCAGTTCTTAATAAATGTCACCCGCTAATATGAGCAAAAAATAAAATAATAACATTTGACAATGATTCAACTAAAAAAACAGAGTACTAAATAAACTTAGACCTCATACAAACACAAATCAAACAAATGTGAAGCCCAAAAATATAGCATTACTACCCACCAAACAACTACATAAACAAATACACAGCCAAATTTTCAGATTCACGTGAAAAAAATCACACCATTCGGTATAATAGAATAAATAAACACACAATAGGGTAGTTGAAGATTCTGAAGAAAGAAAAAGAAGCAATTGGAGAAATAAAATTCGATATCCAAAAAAATAAATGAAGATTATCGTATAATTCCCCCCGACTAAATATTATAAAAATAAAATAAACATTAAAAAATAAGTAAAAAAACTTTAACAATCTTAGAAAAGAAAATTCATAAACTCTTAAGTTTCCTACTCATGTTCTAATCATATAAAAAAAATAAAAAATTTGACCAAATAAAAACTCAAATATTAATACATGAGAAAGGGAAGATACACCAACAACATAACCGATCAATATTGCAGGGTCAAAATAAATAAAAATAAAAATATCTCAAGTAAAACACCTTTCTTCTAGGGTTGCTATCCAAAAAATTTGGTAGTAATGCTATCACTACATAACTGAAATGCTTATCACCCTTATATTCATCCAGTAATCCAGCCAATCCCTTGTATTCATCACTTTCCTTTTGAAATTCCCATTGCAATAAATGAAAAAAGAAAAAAAAAATCACCTGAATACAAAAAATTATATACAAAGAATAAATATTAATACAAATGCAGGCATGTAAGGGATGATGAATACAAAAAATGAACCAAAATTAATTGAATCATTGCACATCTACTGCATAGATACGAAAATAAATAAATAAATATGAACTTCAAATTAAAGTATATTCAAACTCCATTAAATCAAGCCACCAAACTAATATAATTCCCCATTTATATAACAAAAAATAAATAAAATATAAATAGATTAAAACCTAATTTACATACCAACTTAGAATCAAAAGCCTACAAATCAACAAAGATACATTCATATTGCAGCCATCAAGATGAATAGACATCTAGACTAACAACTCATTTTCTTAAGAATGTGAAGTGTGCATGGCTATCAAACACCATAAACGTTCATACGATTATACCATTTATCTTATTTGCGCTTAATCCGGAAATGTATTTATCTTATATGCATGTTGATGTGAGGAGATTGCTAGTCCTCACCCATATATATTGTTGATCTTCCCATGTATTTAAGACATAAATATATGATGTTACGTATAACATCAATTTCAATTATACTAAGGAAAAAAAAATCAAAAAATGAAGTATTTTAACACATTTTATAATAGGCTAATAGATTAGCTTTTGGAATTACCAAATGACGACACATGTCATTTGGTGCAACCATAAGCTGACACATTAGCCATGTGTCAACAAAATTAACAAATAGGGTGAATTCGTATATATAGTAAGAAATTCGGACATACAATAAGAAATTGTTTGGTTTGAAAAAAAAACTACACTTACTCCATAAATATATAGTAAGAAATTCAAATATACAATAAGAAATTTTTTGACAAAAAAAAAGAAAACTCGCCAAAAAAAAAAATTCGCCAGACGAAGAATATTTTCCGATGATAGGGAAACAAAATCGTTGGGCGAAAAAAATTCCAACGGTGGCAGCAGGTGAAGCGGTATCCACCTGCTGCCCCTATTATTATTATTATTAATTTTTTCATGTAAGGGTGCTGTTACATATTCATATCATAATTTTGAATTATTTAACAAAATATAGCGATTATTTTACTTAAAATTAGACGTAGTACAGACCTCCACTTAAATAACTATTTAACAATTTTTCTTAATAAAAAACTGTCGGCAGGGTCCAAGGAGACAACCCCATTTATTAGATTTTAACATTTTGCTCTGTCGCCACAAATTTCCGATTCCATTATTCATCAGTATTGACCAAATCGACCTTTCTCTGCCACCACAAATTTCAGATTCCATTATTCATCACTATTGACCAAATTGACCTTTCTCTTCTCTCACTAAGTATCAATATATCAGCATCAGCACTCTGATTTGTACCCATTTAATAATTGTTGAATTCATTATTGGTTAGTTATATGTGTTGGTAACTATACAAGTTACAACCAAAATAAAAATAAAAATATACATGTGAGGCTAATAATCTACGTGATGAAATGGAGCTGCAAAATTGAGAAGTTTTGGAGGTGATTGGAGAAAAATGTTTTCTTGTATACTTGTCGAGACATTATTAATTCATGTCAAGATTTATGTAATGAATTATTCTTGTTTAGTAGTTACATCAAGGTAGTAAATTATGGTAATATTTATTGTTACATTTCTTGGTGGCAACTCGCTTTAGACACGTGCTTTGCACGAACTTGGAGAGAAAAGAACTCAAATTGATAACTTGAATTAATTGGTACGAACAAATTATAAAATTATTCATTTTAGATTATAAAAAAACAAACAAACAAATTTTAAATTACATTAGTTGTATTATCAACAATTATATTGTTCTCGTCACAATTTATTATTTTAATTATTATGACTTTTAACTCTCGATATTGCGATTTAAATCTGATTGTGACTGAAAACTTGTCTTGTCAAGTATAAACCTTAGTTTTAATATTATTTTAGAGAATCTGCGCTTCAATAATACAATCACCAAGTTAGATAACAATTAACATCGTACTATAGCATAGTTGTTAAACTTGATCCATATTTTGAATCATCATAATTAGAACTTCAATATGCAACTTCCAAATGTGATTACAAATTCCCTGAACACTTTATGGTATTCACAAAATCATTCAAGTACACTTAATTCTGAGCTTCTTTCTATACATATATTTTTGCATATTATATCGGAACTAAAATACACCCTCTCATCTCCCAAAAGTATAGACATCACATACTCGTTCACTGTTTCGATTATATTATTTGATGGCGCGAATATTGCTCTTTTTTAATAACATGAGTGATTCAATTTCTATTGAAACTTTAAGTGTATATTTATGTGCACCGGTTGGACATTCAATTTCATGATCCGTAAATAAATTAAAATATATAATAACCTTTAAGTATTATTTTGAATACAATATTAGTTATTCTTTAGAAAGCAGGGTTTTACTACAAGCAGATTTTAGTTGTACCTACATACTAATAGGTAGGCTTGGTATCTATTTTTAAAATCTTGTAATTATCTATTGTCCCTTAACATAGTTAGATTGTGAAATTTATATTTTAAAATAAAATGTCAACACTTTAACAAGAAGAAAATATAAAACATATAAAAGAAACCTCAAAAATTATAAATAGTTTTTAAAAAATCTATAAATGTGAAAGGAAAAGTAGAAAAGAAGAAGACAGAAAAGAGACGGTAGAATTAGGGTTCTCTTATTCATCAAAGACTCCATTTATATAGGATATCAAATATATGTTTTCATAATACATAAAGATGATAAATATATACCTAAATTGTCCTTCATCAGTTATTTATTGACGGAGGCACAGTAATTGTGTTTTTCCTTCAACACTCTCCCTTGTGCCAAGTCAAATGGTGTAATGGTGTTTAATTGTTGCCTCTTTAAAACCTTGCCAAGTAACAAAACCCAATGGAAAAAAATAAAACTTGGTCTAAGGAAAAAGAGTACAACACACCTATGTTGAGACTCCCCTTAAAGTCTACACCTCTCTTTGATATATATATCTATCAAGAGAACTTTGAAAGTCTTTATTTCCTCGATTTACTATACTCTTGAGAAAGTTCATAGTTGTTGGTTGTAGAAGAGTTGTGGTGATATAACTCATATTGTCACATTTTCTTCAGTGATAGAGTTCAAGCCACTATTATCAGATATATGAATTATCATAATGTTTACCATTGATAATCATGAACTACTACATGTATGATAATGATCTCTTTACATGGATCAATTGAGTAACCAACATCAATGATACTATTTGATGCTTCACAGTAGGAAGTAAACTCAATATTTTCTTTAGAGGTTACAAAACCATCTGCAGTCCCAATTATATTTGTGAATGGGAAAAATAAACTAGCGTCAATGGTTTCTTTTAGGTATCAAAGTACATTTTGATTCCATTCCAGTGACATTGCGCTTTCTTGAGTTAAATCAAGATAATAATTTTGAGAAAGTAATATTTGGTCAAATGTATTAGCAATGGTACAATAATGCGCATATGTACATAGGAAGGAAATTTCTGCTCCCACAAATTCTTTGTCATTCCGCTGATGAAATTGATCTTTCTTTATATCTTCACTTTGACCAATCATAGGATTGCTAGCATATTGCACTTATCCATATTTAAATGCCTGATCATCTTTTGGATATATGCAGACTGTAGAATTTGGTATTCCACAAACTTGAGTTTTAGTTTAAAGCCTTAACATGACCGAGTTTTCTCATGGTTCATTATCTCAAATTAAAATTTCAAATAACTAACGATATCTCTTATTTCATTAAGAGTGAATATTATGTTCCTTTCATCGACATATACAATTACAAATTTGAAACTTATTTTTTTTATAAATACGCATGGGCATAGATTATTTTTTCTCAATCACGTAGTCAATTAGACGGTTATACCACATCCATCTGGATTATTTTAATTCATAAAGTGAGTATTTTAATTTAATTGAAAATACACTCCGTGGCTTAGAGTCACTTGCCTTGTCAATGAAAGGCCAACAAATACTTTCGTATATATATATATATATATCTAAATCACGATCCCCATAGAGATATGATGTAACCACTGGTATAAGCTGCATTCTCAGTTCTTTGGAATTATAACATCTATTATGAGAGAGTACATATCCTCATATTCAATTCCAGGACTTTGTGAGAAACTTTGTGCTTCAAGTCTAGATTTGCATCTCATGGCTTTATTTTTCTCATTGCGCTTTCTGACAAAACTTTGTTTATGTCCTACAGGCTTTACACCTGGTGAGGTTAGCACTACCAGACCAAATACCTGTCTTGTTATCAGTGAATTTAGTTCTACCTAGGTTGATTCTTTAGAATTAGGTCAATTTACTCTTTGTTGACATTTCAATAGAGCGTGGTTCGATACCATCGTTCTCTATGATTCATTGAGTAATAATGTATATATCATCAATGTGTGTGGAAAATATTTCCATCAACTCATATAAACTCTCATAGTACATTGAGATTTCTTTATTCTCTGAAATCATATTAAACATCAGAGCGTCCTCCAGTAATGATTCATGGACATACATAATAACCAGAGATAATCTCATGAGAAAAATTATGTTCATTGATGATCAATTGAAGTTGTTACATACATGCCCTCTTATTCCTTGGGCGAGTATTGATCGAACCAAGTGACCTCCCCCTATTCCTTCTGGGTGTCACGACCTCAACCACACCTCCACTAAGTATGGTTGTAATTTCTTAATCTGCGACATTGTACCCTTTATGGGGACTTTTAACCTTGCAAACACATTTGAAGTTGGTATATATATGATCTCGTCACTTTAGAAATTGAGTCTTCTATACTTTGAAGATCAATTGTTCACTTTACTTTACTTTCACGTTACATTGTGAAATGAGGGGATCATAATGAGACATAGTATGAAACTATTCCTTTAGTTCCATTAGAAAATATTATTTTCTTATCTCCCCTAACGATGGGAAGACTGTCTTATTAGAGTGACAAATCTAAAGTTCTAGCGGTAAAGAGATCGTCTGCTAAAGATTTCAAATAGCGGATGACTGTTGGAGATTCATCCAACGTAAATACTTAATCGCCTTTACAAACCTATATGAATGCGCTGTGGGGGCGCAATAGGCACATATACTACATAATCAAATATGCGTAGATATGAATTATCAGGCTTATATCCAGTTACCAACTGGTACGCAAAATACTTGGTTAGCAGAGGATCATAAACGAATAAGTAAGAGTTGCGTGCAATATTGCATAACCCTGTGCAAAGACAAATATATGAGTGTGCATAAATATTATCTTAGTCACCATCTATATTTTTTTCGACGGTGTCTTCTTTGAGATCTTATTGTATATGCACATTAGGGTACAAGATGCATTACATTGATCTTGATTGAAATGCAATAGACATCAAATACTTTTGACGTAAAATCTCCAGCATTATGAGTTTTGGTGCTTTATAAGGGTGGTGAGTCCTCAATCATACTAAATGTGCTAGAAATTTTACAAATGCAATATCTTTATGGACAATACGTGTCGAAACATCGATCAAAACTATAAAATACTTGAAAGATCCGCATTTTGAATGGTTATATCCACATGTACCGCCAATTATCAATTATAAGAATGGAATATTATACTTTATATCTTTAGCATATGCAGGTCTCACTCATACAATTTTGCTAATGAATAAGTCTTAAAAATATGAGTGATGTATCTTTGAGATATGAATGTATGTAGTGCTCCTAGTACTCTAGAATGCACTAGCTGTAATTGAACAATATTAGTTCGACACTATACTGTGCATCAAGTTTCTATCTCATTTTGTGTTTCACTCAAAAAAAAAAAAAAGATGTCCGTGTTAATTTCTTATAATATGGACCATCATATCACGACGTCCAAAGAATCCATGTCAGTCGTATCAAAACTTGAATGAGTCATTGTACAAAAGTTCTTTGTTGGTCATATCTTATGATTCAATAATCAAAAAGTAGTAAAGTAAAATTATTAGATTGACTCTAAAACGTGCTTTCTTCCACATAATTTAAAGGTATAGTTCCATTCTCATAATGTATTTTTTAATGATAATCATCAATATAAATATCATTAAACTTAACAAGGTTCGTTTCGCTCTTGGTTCATACTGAGCTTTTATGACTTTAATTAATGTGCTACTAGGCATCAAGACTTTTTCACATATAAACATCAATTCAGTGAATAATTGTCTATTCCTTGACAAATTATCACATTCTTCAGAGATATTTTAATGAAATACTTTTCATTCTAATATTTTACATTATTTGCTAGATATTTTATATTATATCTAATAGTTTAATCCTGAACCTTATATGTGAATGTGTGGTAAATAAACTCAAGTATATTCAATGCTTCAGAATGAAATGCAAAATTTACCAATAAGCCAAAAATAATAATTAATTTAAATCAGGCCACATCACATAAATCTAACTCAAAAAAAGTTTTAAGACCAACATGTCTCTTCCCCTTTGCTTTGAGGTTATTTCCACTATTCATATCGATCCTGGTTAGCCTCAAGAAATTTATTTATCCGGAGGTCTAACATTGATATTATGAAAAATAATGCCATGTCTTTTAATGACTTACTATCATAATTAATATTAACATATCTCAATGACTTGTTTGCTCAAGTGAGAAAAAATAGCGTAAGATCGTATCTCTCAATTACTTATTGTAATTTAAAATGACTTTCTTTTTCAAATATGGTAAGATATGTTTTTAGTATCAACATATCAAAGTCATTGACCCTTTTTAGCAAACAAACAATTTCTTTTCACTAAATTCCTAGGCTTGGAAGTAGTGTTTCATAAAATTCTCAAAATACTCATTTAGAGCATATCTCAAAATTCATTAAAAATTTGTAACTAAATATACATCCAACTTAAAATTGGGGTCAATATGAATTCTCAAACTCATTAGAGAATTGACTTTGATTTAGTTTGACAATTCTTTGTCAGTTGGGTTGGTGGATGATATTATTGTGGAATTTTAATTCTTCTAGTTTCCACATCAAACCAATGAGGTAGTACTCAATTTCTTTTAAGTATATTAAATTTTATTTAGATTGAGTTATTTCAATCAATTTCTTTAGATAATGAATTTGAAGAATAAATGTCATAATCTTTCTTTGATATTATGTGAATATATATTATCACAATAATTCTTTATTGTTCATGAACTTTCATTATCATGAAAATATACAATGTACAATCAATAATGCATACATTGAAAGTAGCTTATAAAACCAACTTGAAGAGAATTACCAATATACATGAACCTATCAATTAATCGATAATTACCAACATACACGAATCTATCAATTCATCGAAATTCATGATTAACTAAACATGTTGGAAAAATCATGATCAATCTCTCATCTAATCATGTAAATAACTTTATTTACGATTTCTAAATCAGAAATCATCTAAGAGCATAAGTAATAAAATATTATGTACTCTATGAATATCATTAAAGTATTGCAAAGTTTCATGTTTACGTCGCATGCATATAATCATAGATAACATATATACACAGGGGCAGATTTATATATAAGCTTGAGGGGGCCACCAAAAATTCTAATATTATTTATGATATTTTGTTATTTATAGTTATATATACATCCCAAAACTTAAAAATTTATGACTTGGTCTAGTGGTAAGTTTGCTTAATCTTTTTTAAAATGATTCATGGTTCAACTCTTACTCTTGCCCATTTTTCCTTTTTTTTTTTTCCTTTCCCTTTTATCTCTTGTTTTTCTATAATTTTTTATCTTTATTTTTATATTTCTCTTTATCATTAGTTTTCTTCTTTTTTCTTTCTCTTTATCTCTTATTTTTCTATATTTTTTTAATCTTTTTTTTTTAATTTTCTCTTTCCCATTTGTTTCTCTCTAGTGTTCTTCTTTTTTCTTTCTAATTCATATATATTTTATCCATCCGTTTCTTTTCCTTTTATTTTCTTATTTCTCATTGATTAAATTTAAAAGCAAGAAATATAAAATTAAAAACATCACCATTATCTCTTTCTTTTTATTTTTCTCTCTCGTTATTTACCTTAAAAAACAATATAAAACTAAAAAAGTATCACTAATTTCTCTCTTTTTTCCTCACCTTTTTTTTTTCTTTCCCTATTCTCACAAATTAATGGTACCAACTTAAAAGTAAAAACATATCTTTCTTATTTTCTTTCACCCTCTCTTGCTCATTTTCTTTTGTCTTCTTATTTATTATTTTACGTGTTCTCTAATTTATCGTAACACCAAAAAAGTTAAAAATAAATATTATTTCCCTTTAATATAACACGATTCGATTCTCGCCATTGCATCAAATTATTTTTTTCTTTTAATATACGACCTCCCCAAACTAACAATCCTGGATCCGCCCATCTATATACATATACATATTTTGTATATGAATGAACAATAATACATACCATGCCATATATTCATATAAAGAAATATTTATTAGTTGCATTTAATAAATAAAAGGGTATTTCGAGTTACCTTGGAGGAAAGAGACGATTCTTTCCTAATTTTATTTTTACAATAGGTTTGTCCGCGATATGTTTCTGATGACATAGAACTTCAAACCCGGTATCCACCATAAAAATTTAATCAATATATCTTATGAATATTATATCCAAAATACAGCTTCATCCAACAGTTAGATTGTGCATAATTTAATTTCAAAAAAAGCTGGGCTGACAGTTTTGGGAAACATGATCAGCTCTGTTCAAAATTCATTATAGGATTCTTCATAACTTATATTAAAATCTCCACCGTTAAGATTGAATTTGTATATGTTTCGAATGATGTACCCAAATTGTGGCTTGATCCAACGTTTATATCTTGTGAAATCTTGTTTTTAAAAATGCTGCACAGAAAACTCCAAAGACAAAATCTGCTTTGTTCAAAAATTTATATATATTTACACGTTTCTTCGAATCCAATCTCCACCGTTCAGAATGTAAATAAATAGGTCTTGAAGGTTCTTTAAAAATTGTAACGCGATCCAACGGTTTAAACGTAAGAAAACGATTTTGCAAACTTACACCGCAGTTAAATTTTTGACCTACAAAAATTGTGTAATTGTTGCTTTGGTTATGGAGGCTTATTTGTCGATCACTCTCATATATTAGAGTTTTGTACTGATAACGTATAAAAAAAAGTAGAAAAAAAGAAGACACAATAAATAAGTTTTATGTAATTACATAAAATTTGGAAAATCTCTCTCTCTCTCTCTCTCTCTCTCTCTCTCTCTCTCTCTCTCTCATATACACACACACACGCACGTGCGCGCGCACGCTTACACACACACACACACATATGTATACGTAAATTATATATATATATATATATATATATATATAATATATATATTTGTGTGTATGTATATTTCGGTAAGAACCATCACTGGTTCTCACACCAGAGATGGTTTTACCATAACTGCTCCCTATATATAAATCATCTAAATATTATTTAAAGATCGAATAGTATTCAAAATGATATAACCTAATTCATAAAAGGATTGTTATTAGACGAAATATACTTTACAAATTATGATAAATTTCCTTATACACAACATTTGTAGTTTTGTTAACATGTTTATTCTCATCATCGTCGATCAATATTTGTAAACCTGTACGATTGGTCACCCTTGATATAGCAACGTATAACTGACTAAGGCTGAAAACAGGCTTCTTCAGGAAAATTCCAACGTGAGAGAGATATTGTCCTTGAATTTTGTTGATCATCATAGCATATGACACGATTAGAGGAAATTGTCATCGTTGGAACTTGAAAGGGAACCTCGAATTGGATGGTGTGACAGTCATTCTAAGGATTAACAACAATTCACCTGCATTGCTTCCTTGAGAAATATTAGCCTATACAATATGACCGTCAAGTAAACAACTAACATTACACAACACAAGGGAATGATCGATATTTCTCAACAACATGAGTGGAATTCTAATTTTTAGTTTTAGCTCATAGAGGCAATCCATAACATTTAATGGTATTTAGAAACTCTAGTGAGTAAACGTCCTACAATATGTCAATGTTTGAGTCAGGTTTGCATGCATTATCAAGTTAAGATATACTTCACATTCCCCCTTTAATTTTATGACATCATATATTTATTAATCAAATCGACGACATCAAGTGTTGGGGAAAGAATAGCCCGACCCTCCAAATAAGCGAAACATTCAGCAGTTTTTCCAAATTGTGGATATGTGCTCGCCACAATTGACAGAACATGGTCTCCATCATCTTTCAATAATAGATAACTTAGATTTCAATTTAAATGATACCATCATTTGGTTCTCTAACTATTACATCTCCTATACTATTTATCAAGTTGAAAATATTCTTTAACTTGATACAATTGAGATCTGCATTGTGATTTTGCAGCACCACATTCTTGGTCTACTTCAAGACTATGTAATGAGTCCATAAATGCAAATATTTGATCACTGTGTGAACTATGTCTGATCTAGTACTTTTTGGAATAACCGATAAAATTTGATGAAAATATCTACCAAGAATTATTATTTTGTTACTGAATGGAAGCTGTGTATTAGGATTATTTTGCAATGTCATCACGTTTTTCAAAATTTTGTCCAAAATTTCAAAATAATGGTTATGCATCATTGGAGTTTCGTCCCAAATAATGAGATGCGCATCCACCATTAATCTTGCAAGTGGAGTACCAGTAATGATCGAAATCTTAGTGGATATTAAAAGTAACCCTAAATCTAGAATGCCCATTTTTTCCTTTCGAAGAAGAAGAAAAGTTATGTCATTAGATATTACACTAAGTAAACTTCCACTATTAGATTTAATAATTGTAAAAAGCATCATCTGTATCTATAGATGAGAATACACCACTCTTGGTTAATATATTGCATCCATTACTTTATCAATTTTGGCGGAATATAGTAAATTCGTACTAATGAAAACAAATCCACTTTTCTAGGTGTCCATTCTTTTGTTTTTGAGTACTAAATTTTTTTTTAGGAAACTAAACATAAGGCAAACTCCATGCTTCCAAATTTTTCTTATTTATCTCGAACCAACCTAAAACACACTATGGTGTTTTTTACTTGCATGATCATTATCATTATACAATACATTATGATCTTCTGGAAGATAAAAACTCAAACACATGATAGGTGGGAGTTTTATACTGAATTTCATAAACTAATATTCACCACGTCGCTTCGCGTGGAAAAATGTAATGACAATCATAATACATGTTGATCTCATCAATATTTTTATCCTCTACATCCTCACATTTGTTTTGATAAGGAACCTATAGTTATATTTATTACCCTATTTAAACAAATACTTTATAGATCTAAATTGGTTACACTATTTAGCATATAAATAAGCTACACAATTCAGTATAGAAAAAAATTATGTGAAACGACCTCTAGTGAGTGCAAGTAAATGTCGTGGGCAAGACAACATGAGTACCACCCATTTGCCTCACCTCATAACACTACATCAACAATCCTACTGTAAATCTCACTTCATAATTTTTTTGATGAGTTCTAATGTACCACAATTTTGAATATTCAATAATTGTATATGCATCAATTATGAATTTTTGTATGAGTCGCCGACTATATAGAATAGTGAGTACCTCCGTGCCTCTTTCATGCAATCGGTGAGAAAAGAACTCTATTTGGTTCACATATTATTTACCCTTACCTTTAGGTTTTCTAGGTTCAGAAAGAGATATGTCTTCCCTGGGGTTGTCTTTGCCACATGGAAATAGTAATGGATAGTATAGAGCAACATACAAAGGATGCAACTCGTTGATACGTTTCAAATTACCAGATCTCTTTTCTACTGCAATTCTCTTGATATCACTTTGTGGATCAATATCACCAACAACTAATAGACAATTAGCTGATATTTTTACGAATCAATTATAGTTGATGCCACAATGTTCATTCCACTCGATGCTAGTTTTGCACTTGTATTATTTTGCATGATTACTGAGATAGTAACGAATACATTATATTAAGAAATCAATTCAAATCAAAAGTATTGAATCGTAATAATATTTGATAAATAACATGTTGATAACCAATTAAACAAATACTACATTGTATTGCATTGTGCAATCTTTCATATTTTAATTAAAAAAGTGGTAAATTTATTTTTGAGAAAAAGTGACGAATTTGATATTGTTGGACTCATAATAAAAATAAAATAACACCACACACACCACACACACACACACACACACCAACACACACCACATA